>WHUY01000147.1:0-63868 GCA_015179035.1 Tirmania nivea
AGTAGTAACTCGAAGCTTATCATAATTGGTCTTGATCTAATCTATCCCTAAAATAAGTAGAAGACCTGGTTTGAGGGATACAACCTCAGTTACCAAGTCAAAAGTTTTATTTTGTACTGATCTTATATCAAGGACTTCTATTTGTAGGTTCTAGACCTGCACCATATCAGATCTCTTAAGAATCAAGCTATTGATGCTCTCTAATCTTAGTTTTTTCTCTCTTTTAACTCAAAGTAACATCATTTGCTCAACAAAATCAAAATCGAAAATTATAGCTTCCATATTAGTATCAACTAAAGTATTAATGGAAAGTTTTTTTTTTATTCCTTTATATAACTAAGATAACTTAATAGAAATAAGGATCTTTAACCTATTAGACTTTAATATCTTTATACCTGATTTTCTTGCTAAAGAAAGATCTTTTATTTTATCTAATAAAATATCTAGTACCACTACCTTTCATGGTCTCTTTTAGAGTTTGTCGACAAGAGGAGCAATATTATTATTGACTTTTCTTTTTGTCCCTATTTTTGTATTTTTATTTAGTAGAGAAGAAAAAGCAGAGAAAGACTAATTACAAGAAACAGAACTAATAAAAATAGGATCAATATCTATGGATTCTCCAATATGTTCCTCCTTCCAACTACTAATAGAAATACTCTTCTTAATAATACAAATAGAAAACTAATCCTATGAATAGTATGGGTAGTCGGCTCGAGTTTAATCTTCATTTTTGATGATCTATAGAGTTTTTACAAGTTCTTAATAATCATTTTGACCTATTTAAGGTAAAAACTAGGTAAATAAGGCTAAAGACCAAGTTGTTTTATATTTTTTTATAGATCTGGCTGGCTTTTTATTACCAAAATCCAGGCCATAGTACATACTATCTATGAGACTATCTAACTCAATGTATTAGATAGTCCACGTCCCTAATAGTTTGAGTTTTCCTCATAATCTAACTTATTATTACTGATAATCTTACCAAATAAAATTTCAAGTGGTACTACTACTATTACCATAGTTACCATCTTTTTTGCTTCCTCCTTAGCCTTCTTTTTTCCCTTTGACTCTGCCAATAGTTTTTATCCAACTATGCAATTACCTATCATATGAAACTTATCGCTATACTTAATATAATATATATTCTTCTTGCAAGTCTGCTATATAGTATAAGTTACTATATCTTAGCTGGGCTCTTTTTCCTTCTTAGAGAAAGTATTGAACTTAGGTTTGGATTTAACATTGGGCTTGGTTTTTACCTTTTACTTTAGCTTTGAGATTTAGTCCTTGACATTCTCAGACTTCTTCTTATTAGCCTTGAGGGTAGGGGGCGCCTCCTTTTTCATACTAATAGCTTGTTCTTTTTGATAGAACTGGCTCTGTATAGGTACCTTCTTAACTTTCTTATACTCAACTTGAGATCTAGCATTAGTGATTACCTGAAAGCATATTTCTATACTAGCTAGTATTTTATTAAGAGTGTCCTTATTAGTACTGACTTAAACCATATGAGCCTGAGTTTCATACTGAATAGCACTAATTAGATACTCTTAGAGCTGTTTTAATAGTAGTTCTACTACTAACTAATAAATCCTGACACAAGCAATGAAATCCTTCATTAACTTACCTTTCTTCTGGTACTCCTTTTAAAGAGAAACCTTTACATTCCACTGCTTATACTAGTTTTAATAGGTATTAATGAATTTTTATTTAAAAACATTAAATATATCCTATTTAATCTATCTAGAGTTAGTATCTAGTATTCACTTATATTGATTAGTGTAATACTAGGTGCTAGCTCCTTCTGTAAGTAGATCTACTATGAACAGGATTTTTTCACTATGAGTAAAGTATATTAACAACATATATTTAAAGGTATGGTCTACCTTTATCAGAAATTCCTTAAGTTTACTTGAAGTTCCATCGAACTTCGGAGATAGTGGGAGGTTACGGAGTTCTTTCTTTTCAGAAAAAACTTTAGTTTTCTTGGCGAGAAAAAGAGAAGATAGTGGTAGTGGAGGTGGTGGTGGTAGAGGTACAAGACTACTTACGAGGCCAGAGTAGACATTACAGATAAAACTATTAGTATGGATTGATCAAATATATTTAGTAGAGTTTAGTTAGTGGATTGGCTACTTTTAGAGATCCTTAAGTTTCTTCTTATAAGTTTAAATAAGATGGGAGAGAGCTTCTACTAATTCCTTATTCGTTTCATAACTCTGAATGTGATTATCTTGTTTTTGTTTAATTTCTTTCTATATCCAATCACTTACCTAATCTACATCTACTTTAACAGTATCAAACTTAGTTTTTGCCATATTAATAATTGCTTCAGTATCTTATGTGAGTTTATCGGTCAGTACTTTCTACTGCTTTTCTAGTACCTTACTAATAGATATAGTCAATTATTAAACTACATCCTATTGTCCCTTAGTTTGGCCCTTAAGGACAACTAAGTCCTCACTTACTTGCTACCATAGTAACTTAAGATCCTTATATATAGCTTTAGCACCCTCGAAAACAGCTTAGTAAGCTTCTTAGGCTACTTTATAAGCCTCTTATGATTCAACTAGAAGGGTTGCCTATACCTTTAGATCCCTTATGAGGTCTGTGATTTTAGCCTAATGGCATTCAAATTTAGGGGCTCTATCTCAAATAATATGAGCCAATAATTGGTCATATTATACTTGAGATATGGTTAGATCTATGTTTCTTATAGAGTATAGTAGTAGATATTATAGGTATTATGAAGAGGTATTACTACCTGCTTACTATAGTGGCTATAGAGTTGATGGGTCAAAGTAATGTAATAGACCTAATAGAAACCTTTTCAGGTATAATGTTAATTCATTAAGGGAGTAGAATTGTTATCTAGAGGATTCTATTCCTTATGAAAGGATATTCTCTATGAGTATGTCATCTTTTATATTTATACTAGATTGCAGAAGGTTATGTGGACGTTGTGTGATAACATGGAGTTTAATATCCAGTAGTATTAGGGATTGATAAGGCTGGCTAGGCCTTCTTAGTATCTAGCAGTTAGATATAGTAATTCAAGTATGTAATATATAAGATAAGAATTACTTATCTACAAAGTAATATTATGGAGGCCCTATTAAGCCTTATAGCGCTCTTGCGACTAGAAAATAGGATGGCCATACTAATGCTACCACAACGATACTTATTCTAAAATACAGAATAAAATCCTATAGTAGTAAAGTTCAATCCACCTTAATTCTTCCTGACAGATCTTATTTCGTAACACAAAATAAATCTTTTCATCAGTCGAAAATAAAGTAAACTAGACTTAGAACTGTGTAGGCTTCATATACTTGTAGTGCTTTTGCTTTTAAATACTCTTGATGATAGAATTCAATTTAACTAGAAAACTACTCTCACTATTTATAATATACGGTGATAATAGATATTTCTTGATAAAATATTTTGAGGGATACACATCTACCCGTCACTTCTTTGGAATTTATTCCTAAGTATTATGCCATCTATACTTTTATTAATACAGTCATAATCTATACTTATAGTTATAGGTTACTAGCCCGAATATAGAGAAGATTCCCATATCTATATGTTTCATATACTTTGCTTAAGTCGACTTATTTTATTAAAGAATACTTAGCTGAGATAACTAATTTCTACTTCCGATATAACACCCATCCCCGATGCTATCGAATAAATACCCAACAGTATTATACAGTCATCTTATTTGAGCTTATAGTAGTATTGTCTTAATAGCATCTAGTATCTATTAAAAATAATTTTCAACTGCTTATAGCTCTATTAATAAAGACTCGTAGGTTACAAATAGATTATTATTGGATAGGTGTCAATACGTAAAAGATTATAGAATCTTAATTCATCTCAATGCCTATATTATTCACGGAGTTGTTAATAGTAATAAACTTCCTTATAGATTTAAGTAACCTTACTAAAGGTCTTATAATTTCGTGAGTATTACTCTGATCATAAAATGGATTACGAAAATGGAATTAGGGCGATGAATAGGCCTAGATACAGCTTTTGAACATTAGATTCGGAGAACTTTATATTTCAACTATATCTTTGGCCTTAGCTTAGGGCACACTCCCTTATAATATCACCAGACGTACTTTAGTCTAAAGTACGCCCTTGTAGCTTCATTATTTTATTTATTTTTACCGAGTTATTTTTCTAAAGTTCAGAGTAATAACTTTAGTTCAAGATAACAATAAGACTTTAGAGTAATAGCTAGCATAGCTAGTATATATACATATAGTTAGTATATTAATCTAGGTGTAACTATTGAACTATTAACTGGATGCTTATGAAACTTAAACCGTAGCTCCCTTAAGGGTCTATAGACGTGCCATAAGGATCTTAACTATCTATGATAGTTATATACCACTTCAAGGTTCATACCTCTTTCATATACTTATCTTTTATAGATAAGTATTAGAAATACTTGCACTATACTACTATAAGTGTACCTAAAGTCTATATGGATATCTAGGGTCATTTTATAAGAGCTCAGGTACCTATGATAGGGCTGGATGTCACCCCATGATAGTACCTCCCCCCTTAAGGTCCTTGTCCATAAGAACCTAATTGATTATATAAATACAATTAGTATTGCTACTAATGACTATGGATGAGACTTAAGGACTAGTTCTTATATATAATAGCTGAAATACAGCTGCGTATATCTCATTACACCCCTGAGATAGAAAATAGCATAAGAAATACAAGTAAGAAACGAAAAATATGTGAAAGATAATTCAAAAAACCTAAAGCCTAATGGGAAAAAAAAGAAAAATCCTCATAAGATAATATCAGGGTCCCATGGCTTATAAAGGTTATCTAGATGGAATTTCCGAACGATTTCAGAGCCTCTATTCTTCAAGTTCTTATATAGTTCCTATATGTTATTATCAGAACCATAGCCCTTCCAGAAAACTAAGTATATAACTCTTCCCTTCTAAAGCTTACTAGTCCTAACCTTTTCTATCTAGTACTCCAATTCTTTAAGATCGATGGGAGAGGGTGTTGGTGAACATCTGCCAGCAATTATTTTAAGGTGGTAGGGTTCCAACAGACTGATATAGAAGACAGAGTGTATTTTGCCTGTGCTTAGGGGAAGTTCTAACTTATAAACGTAAGTACTAATAAGTCATTTAATTCTAAACTTCTCTCGAAGCTTGTAGTCAAGCTTCTTAGTTAAATGCCTAGTTTTAATATTCTTAGTGTTTACCATAACTCAGTCTTCTACTTTAAATGTCAGTTCCTTCTCTACCACCTTAAGATGATAGTATTTTGACATATGGGCTTGTACTGCCTTCATGTTCTCCCTTATTACCTCTCTCATTATATCTAGGATTTCGACCATCTTAGCTGCCTCAGGGTTGTTAGATTCAGTTGAGGTTTTGGTTGGGTTCTAGAAATTGTTCTCAGGATGTTGACTATATACTGCATAGAAAGGAGTATATTTAGTACTAGAGTAGACAGTATTAGTATAACAGAACTTAGCAAACAGAAGTAACTCAACCTAGTCATTTTGATCCCAACAGCAATACGTCTATAGATAATACTCTAGGATCTGGTTGACTCGTTCAGTTTAACTATCTGTCTTAAGGTAATATGCTAAAGACTTATCCAACTCAACTCCTAATAAGGGTATAACTTCTATCTAAAATAAATTTGTGAACACTGAGTCCCTATCTGAAACAACCCTCTTTGGTAACCCATATAGTCTTCATACCTCTTTGACAAATATTCTAGCTAACTCCTTAGCCTTGTAGTTCTTTAAAAGAATAAAATGAGCCATCTTAGTAAACCTATCAACAATAACCTAGATCTGATTATACTTTTTAATCGGAGGTAAATTAGTAATGAAATCTATCGAAATATATTTCTATAGCTTATAGGAAATTGGAAGAGGTACAAGCTTACTATATTTCTTGTGTTATGCTGTCTTATTATACTGGCAAGCGTCGTATATACAGATGTAGTCATATACCTAATCTTCTATATTTGGCCAATAGTAATTTCCTTTCATTAGTTCGAGAGTCTTATTATATCCGAAGTATACTGTAACTTTAGCATCATGGCTGTGGAATACCACCTTTAGCTTAAGAGAATTGTTGTCAGAAATATACAAATGTCTTTTGTAGGTCACCATGTCATCTTCCAAACTATAATGCTTAAGACCAAGATACTCCTTGCCAAACTTCAATGCGTTCCAAATCTCTAACCACTTCTCATCTATAAGGCCAGCCTCTAGAATTTCCTTTGACTATGTTGATTCTTCAGTCTGTGTGGCCTTCACTACCATAATTTGGCGCGTTACTAGTACTTTTTCACCTGAACCTAGTTAGAATTGACTAGGTTTGAATATCCGAATCTTATGGTTTTACTTCTTCCTCTTTTCTTCAAGATCAGGATCAACCTAATAGGAAAATGCATCATCTTTGCCATTTTTATTACCTGGGTAGTAGATGATTCTAAAATTGAACTGGCTTAGTATTTCCGCCCAATAAACCTGCCTTCAATTGAATAACTTCATAAAATTAAAGTACTTAAGGTTCTTATAGTCCATATACAAAATTATCTCCTTTAGGGTACTTATCAAAAAGTGTTTCCATTCCTAAAAACAGTTAACGATTACAACTATTTTTTTATCATAAATATTATAATTAAGCTCTGCTAGGATGAAACGCTTCGAATAGTAAGTGATAGGGTACTAATGACTATCTGGTTCCTTCTGCGATAGGATATTAGCCTTTGCCAGATCGGACGTATCTGTCTTAATTATTTTTGGTTATTCGAGATAATAATGGCATAGTATCAGAGCTATAGTAAACTTATATTTTAGTTTATCGAAGGCTTTTTGACACTGCTATATCTAATTCTAAAGAACTCCATTATACATAAGTGTTTAAATTAGGAAAGCTAAACTACTAAAGCCTTTAATAACTCGGTGATAGAAATTAATAAAACTAATAAACTTTTATACCTCTTTAATATTCCAAGGGGCTTACTATGCAAAGATATCCTTGACTTTTTTCTGACCCATTTGTATCCCTTTAGTACTAACCTTAAATCCTATGAATTCTACCTCAAGGACATAGAAGATATACTTATCAATGTTAATATAAAGTTTATTCTCCATTAGCTTTTGCAGTACCCAATGGATGAGCTCAATATGTTCTTCTTCAGTCTGAGTATATATAAGGATATCATCAATATATATAATAATCCCTTGATCAATTCTTTGAGATAGAATATTGTTAACATATTATTAGAAAATAGATAGAGCATTAGTTAACCTAAAGGGCATAACTGTATACTTATACAAGCCATATCTGATCTTGAATACTGTTTTCCACTCATCTCTAGCTACTATTCTTAGCAAATTAAACCTAAGTTTTAAGTCGAGTTTGGAGAAAACTTATGATATATCAACTTATTCTATAAACATAGTTATGAGTGGCAGGAGATACTTATCTTTTTTAGTAATAGCATTGAGATCTCTATAGTCTTCAACTATTTAAAGCTTACTATTAGGTTGTTTGGTGAAGAAAATAGGAGGGCTATTACTACTTTTGTTCAGTTTAATCTTGGCAGTTCAGAGCATCTTATCAAAGTATTCTTTAAGAAGCTCTAGTTTATCAGGGGAGAGGGGGTACAACTTTTCTGACGGTGGACTTTTTCCTTCTTCCAACTCGATTGTTATATCTATTGGACCATGAGAGAGAAGGATAGATTATATCTCCTTTCTAAAGATTTTTATAAAATCCTTATACTGAGATAGTAATCAATCAGCAAGTTCCTCTAGGTTTTTACTTGCAGTTATTTTTATAACCTTGCAAACATCCCTATTTACAAACTTTTGATAATCCCATTCTCCTATCTTAATAAGTCCGATATACTGAGTCTCTGTAAGTACCTCATTAAAGTCAGTAAAATCAGTAACCTCTTCGATCTCCAACGCCCTCTTAAGCTCAAGCCTATAAGAAGTAGTGACTTAAAGTTTATTATAATTGGCCTTAATCCAATCCATTCCCAAAATGAATAGAAGACCTAGTTCAAGGCATATAACCTCAGTTACTAGGTCAAGGGTCTTATTTCACTCTGATCCTATATTAGAGACTTTGATCTGCAAGTTTTAGATCTATACTCTACTAGACCTCTTGAGAATTAAGCTATCAGTGCTTTTTAATTTCAGTCTTTTCTTCTTCTTAATTCAAGGCAATATCATCTGCTCAACAAAATCAGAATCGAAAATCGTGGCTTCCATGCCAGTGTTAACTAAAGCATTAATGGAAAGTTCTCTTTTTATTCTTCTATATAACTAAGATAACTTAATAGAAATAAGGAACTTTAACCCATCAGACTTCAATACCTTTGCACCTAATTTTCCTGCCAAAAAGAGATCCTTTATTCTATCTAATAAAATATCCAATACTGCCACCTTTTATAGTCTTTTTTGGAGTTCGCTAATAAGAGGAGCCATCTCATTATTGGCTTTTTTTTTTATCCTTTTTTTTGTATTTTTATTAAGTAAATAAGAAAAAGCAAAAAAAGACAAATTGCAAGAAATAGAACTAATGAGAGTGGAGTTAATATCTATAGGTTTCTCAACGTGTTTCTCCTTCCAACTTTCAACAGAGATGCTCTTCTTTATAATACAAATGAAAAACCAATCCTGCAAGACCATCTGACCTGACATACTAGATAACCTATATTCCTAATAGTCCGAATTTTCTGTATAGTCCAGCTTATTATTATTGATAATCTTACTAAAAGAAATCTCTAGTGGCTCTACTATAGCTGCTACTATTACTACTTTTTTTACTTCCTCCTTGGCTTTTTCCTTTCCCTTTACCTTTGCTGATAGTTTCCATCCTACTATATAATCACCTATTATGTGGGACTTATCTCTATACTTCATATACTACATGTCCCTCTTCTGAGCCTACCATATAGCATAAGTTACTGTATCTTGGCTAGGCTTTTTTTCCTTCTGAGAGGAAGCATTAGACTTGGGTTTGGATTTGGTGTCAAGTTTAGTTTTCGTCTTCCTCTTCGGCTTTAAGATTCAGTTTTTAAGATTATCGGACTTCTTTTTATTAGTCTTAGGGGTGGGGGCTACCTTCTTCTTTATACTAATAGCCTGTTCTTTTTGACGGAATTGGCTTTATACATGTACCTTCCTTACCTTCTCACACTTAACCTGAGACCTAGTGTTGGTAATAGCCTGGAAGCACATCTCTGTACTAGCAGGCACCTTATCAAGAATGTTTTTATTAGTACTGACTCGGACTATATGAGCTCTGGTCTTTGGTTGAATAGCTACAATCAGATGCTCCTAAAGCTATTCTTATAGTAGTTCTACTACTAACTAATAAATCCTGACCCTAGCAATGAAATCCTTCATTACTTTACCTTTCTTCTAGTACTTCTTCTGAAGATAGATCTTCACATCACATTACTCATACTGGTTCTGTTGAGTATTAATAAATTCTCACTTGAAGACATTAAATGTATCCTATTCGACCTATTTAAAATTAGCATCTGGTGTTTATTTATACTGGTTGGTATAATATTAGGTACTTGCTCTGCCCATTAATAGATTTGCTATGTCGGATCTTTTCACTATGGGTAGAATATGTCAGCAGTATGCATTCAAATGTATGGTCTACCTTTATCAAGAATTCCTTCAATTTGCTTAAAGTTCTATCAAACTTTGGAGGTAATAGGAGGTTTTGGGGTTCTTTTTTTTCAGAAAGAACCTTTATTTTCTTGGTTGAGGGAGGAGGAGATGGTAGTAGTAGAGATGGTAGTAGTAGAGGTACTAGACTACCTATTATACTAGTATAGATATCTCAGATGAAGCTATTATTGTGGATCGATCAAGTGTATTTGGTGGGGTTTGGTCTATCAATTGGCTGCTTTTGGAGGTCCTTAAGCTTACATTTGTAAGTTTGAATCAGATAGGAAAGAGTATCGACTGATTCCCTATTCATTTGATAACTTTAAATACAATCACCTTATTCTTGCTTAATTTCTTTCTGCATGCAGTCGCTAACCTTACCTATATTAGCCTTAATAGTATCGAACTTAGTTTTTACTGCATCGATAATGGCTCCTATATCCTGTGTAAGCTTATCAGTCATTGCTTTCTATTACTTCTCTAATACCTCACTAATGGATATAGTTAATTATTGAACTGTATCCTATTATTCTTCCATCTAGCCCTTGAGGGTAGCTACTTCCTCAGTTACCTACTATTGCAGTAACTTAAAGTCTTCATATATAGCTATCATGCTATTGAAAACTACTTTATGAGCATCTTAAGATTTGACTAATAAATATGCTTATGCTTGTAGATCCCTAGTGAGGTCTGCCAGTTCAGCTCGTTAGTGGTTGAACTTAGGGGCTCCATCTCAAATAATATGAGCCAGTAACTGGTCATATTATTCTTGACTTATTATAGGATATATAGCTTGAGTAGTGCATAGTAGTGGATATTGTGATTATTATGAGGAGGTATTGCTACCTGCTCGATAAGTTAGTCACTGGGTTGGTTCCCATCAATGTAATAGCCCTAGTAAAAACCCTTACGGGTATGATGTTAGTTCATCTAGGGAGTATTGGGGCTACTGCCTAGAAGATTCTATCCCTTAAGATAGAATATTTTCTATTGGCATATTTAGAAATTCATCTTCCATATCAGTCACTAATTGTACAAGATTATATAGTCATTATATAATAGCATGGAGTATAATATCTGAGAGTGTAAGAGATTGGTAGGGCTGGCGAGGCCCTGTTGGTATCTGAGAGTTAGATATAGTTTTATTCGAGTATACTAGTGATAAATAAGACGAGAATTACTTATCTACAAAGTAATATTATAGGGGCCCTATTAACTCTTATAGTGCTCTTGTAACTAGAAAATAGAATGACCATACTCATACTGCCGCAACAATACTTATTCCAAAATATAAAATAAAATCCTATAGCAGGAAAGTTGGATCTACTTTAATTCTTCCTCTCAGATCTTATTTCGCAATATAAAATAAATCATTTTATCAGTCGGAAATAAAGTAAACTAGACTTAGAACTTTGTAGGCTTTGTATACTTAAGGTGCTCTTGCTTTTGAATACCCTTGATGGTAGAATTCAATTCAACTGGGAACTACTCTCACTATTTATAATACGCAGTAATAGTAGATATTTCTTGATAAAATATTTTGGGGGATATGTACCTACCTGTCACTTCATCGAAATTTCTTCCTAGGTATTATGCCATCCATAATTTTGTTAACGCAGTTGTAATCTGTACTCATTATTACAGGTTACTATCCCAAACGTAGATAATATTCCCATACCTATATGTTTCATATACTTCACTTAGGCTCACTTATTCTATTAAAGAATACTTAGCCCAGATAACTAATTAATACTTCTAATATAATACCAATCCCCGATACTATCGAATAAATATCCGATAGTATTATATAGTCATCTTATTTGAGCTTATAGTAGTATTTTCTTAATAGCATCTAATGTGCATTGAAAATAATTTTCAACTACTCATAACTCTATTAATAAAGACTTGTGGGTCATAAATAGATTATTATTGGATAGACGTCAATACGTAGAAGATTATAAAATCTTAATTTATCTCAATACCTATATTATTTGCGGAGTTGTTATTAGTAATAAACTTCTTCATAGATTTAATTAACTTTACTAAAAGTCTTATGATTTCATAAGTATTACTCTGATCATAAAATGGATTATGGAAATAGAATCAGGGAGATGAATAGGCCTAGATATAACTTTGAAATATTAAATTTAGAGAACTTTATATTTCAACTGTATCTTTGGCCTTGGCCTAGGGCGCACTCCTTTATAATATCACCAGACACACTTTAGTCTAAAGTACGCCCTCACGGCTTCATTATTTTATTTATTTTTACTGAGTTATTTTTCTAAAGTTCAAGGTAATAACTTCAGTTCAGGGTAATGCTAAGACTTTAGAGTAATAGCTGGTATAGCTAGTATATATATATATAGTCAGTATATTGATCTAGGTATAACTATTGAACTATTTATCGGATGCTTATGAAACTTAAACCGTAGCTCCCTTAAGGGTCTATGGGCGGGCTATAAGGATCTTAACTATCTATGATAGTTATATACTACTCTAAGGTTCATACCCATTTTATATACTTATCTTTTATAAATAAGTATTAGAAATACTTGCACTACACTACTATAAGTGTACCTAGAGTCTATATGGATATCTAGGGTCATTCTATAAGAGCTTAAGTACCCATGGTAGGGCTGGATATTATCCTATGACAACCTTAAAGAAATATTAGGCTGCTAATAGATAAAAGGATTAGAATATTTCAATTATGTTTGGAAAGATAATAATATAATTAATATCCTACAATATTAAGCAGATAGGCTTATATAATATTTAGGCAATAACTACTACTATACAATCCCCTCAAATGCACTTTAGTAATAATAAGTTTAAATATAAACTTATAAAAACTATTATTGCTACTAACCTACCTTTTTAAACTATTAAATATCTATAGTTCTAGCATCTTCTAAAATTACTTAGGTCTGGGATTAATATCCCCTATATGACAATACTTTACTAGACTATCTATAATTATGTAGCTAAAGCTTAATAGAAACTTTAAAAAAGACTCCCAAAAGATATATTTCTTGACCTCACTATAGACTATTAGACGTTTTTAAATAAGTTAGTATTTATAAATATAATACTCTACTATATTAACTAGAACTAGTAGCTATGCTAATATACAATCAGATTCCAATACTTAGGTAGAGAAGCTCATACTATAATTCACTTAGATAATAAACTAAGCATATTAAGGCAAGAATATAGTATTATAAACTAAGTATTAGCTATTGTTTCAAATAATATAAGTGTCAATATAGTATTAAGTAAGTATTTATAAACTAATATATTTGATACTAAATAGGACTCACAACAATACCGACTTCTCTACCTGATATATATAATTACTCTCATAAGTAATCAATTTATAAAAAAACTTAAGTCCAATCTAGATAATAATGATACTATATTATCTATCCTTTCTATTGAGTCTTTAATTAGAGCACTATAGAAATATACTCTAAGTACATTCGTATGATCTATTTGTAAAGTAAATCATCTTTTGGGCTACTCAATACAGGTAGATTATAAAAGGGTAGATATATCATAGAATATCAAATATATTATAGAATGATAGACATATCATAGAAGACTAATATGTATTATAGAATCTTATTACCAATATTTATCTAAGTTTAAAAGATCTATAAGGCTATAGTAGCTAGTCTATAATGTTTGGTACAATTTAAGGAACTCTAAACTAATACTCGAATACTAATGGGCCTCATCTAGAAAATTAAAACTTACTGGAACTCAATCTTTGAAATGTTTATATGAATATTGAGGCTTTAATATTACATTGAGCAATAGATCGCTCTAGCTATGATAGAGAATAAGTACTCTGAGTTGTAGTTAAGTCAAAAAGAGTAGACTTAAGTTCAGGAGCCTACTATTTTCCTTAAACCTTTATTAGATTATACTTATGCTATCTCTACAGGATAGCATGTAACTATATATAGTATGTTCTTCATCTATGATAATATCTTTAATCACATTAAACAATAGTAAAGATATATATACAAACTTTCTACTAATTCTACTTAGGCTACATTATTTTTCTTTATAATAAAAGTATATTAGTAGATCTTTTAGAAGTATTATTTGAGGACAAAAACATAATCTCTTATCTATAACCTTACTACTTTCCTTAATCTGTCTAAGAAATTATCCTTATATATAGATTGGGGAAATATTATAGTCTAAGATCCTAGTAACGTATAGTATAATAGTGTCTCTATTGCTTATGCAAAGTATTATAAATATATATGAATTTAATCAGTATATCTCTATTTTGCCCTATGTGTTTTCTGTAATATAAGATTACAGAATAATATAATTCTTATAAATTTCCATATTTAGAGTTCAGTTCGAAGATTATTTTGAATATAACTATACCAAGTATATACTAGAACCCTCAGTTCAAAATAGATAAGTTGATAATAGAGAATAATCTTATATTATGTATTGACTACAAGAGTATATAATAGGCCAATCGAAGGATATACTAGAGATTAAATAATACCTAGCAATTCTAGTAATAATACTAAATTGTTACAAGTATTGACATATACCTAGAATACCCTTTAGAATAGGAAACTATAGGCTAATGGAGTAGCTCCTTAAATACCAATAGTGTATTATACTAAAGAGGGAAGCATCATCCGAGTTATCTAATAATAAGTAATATGATGATATTACCTAAAGACTAGATAATATACTGGACATAGCAAAAGACCTCCTTAGATCGAAAGGCTATACATACTATTAAGTATAAGATAAGATAGCTAGGTCGTAAGTAGCTAGGGTAAGTGGGGGTGACCAGCCACAATATAATTAGTCGGTCGATGATCAAGGGAATTGACTTAGCACCAATACCTGCAGAAAAGCTTTCAGAGAAGGCTCTAGTATTCTGAAGTGGGTATTTAATTATACCCACTAAAGATGGAATTCTATCCTTACGGACATCACATAGAGTAGTAGGAAGTAATTACTTAATATTATTTCATACTTGCGAATAATATCTATTTACTTATTCTATAGCTGTGACTGAGTACCTCTATTATACTATAATATTAAGTACTGCTATTACTTAATATCTTTATTCAGAATATCTGCCCCTCTCCGAATTGAATGGTAAAAAGAATACATCACTATCCTAAATAATGCTAAAGCACTTATTGTCTAATAACCTCATAAGCTTACTGAAAAGATTCTAGACAAAAATATCAATATACTAGAAGAGAAACTAATAAAGATAGATAAGTTCTAGATATGGTTCTAAACTGGTATAAAAGTATTCTTAAATAAGCGGTTGGAAATAGTCTAAGCTCAAGCACATCAACTAGAAGAGGAAAATAAGGTTCAGTTTCATTATCTTTAGATAGTGACTCAATATATAGTATAAACTACATTTGAGATGAAGTACTCCCTAGAATAACTTCTGAAGACTTATGTAGTGCCAACAGAACCTGATAACATAGACTAGTAATAGGATCCGCCTATAAAAGAACTCCCATATTTAGACAAAATATTAGAATAAGAGGTCAAGGATGGGAAAAGAATAGAAAAGTATGAGGACTCAGATGATACATTTGATCGACAACAATGGAGATATAGAGGGGGTACTCTACCCTCCCCTCTATCTGGAAGTCAAGTAGAATTTGCTCCAGGCTCTAGTAAGCCTAGAGGAACTAGCTTTGGCAGAATATTACTACTACTACTACTAAAAGAAAAAGGTAAGGCAACTGCAAGAGATAGAGATAGTAACCTCTCTAGTAAAGAGGACGAACCTACACCAACTCTAAAGAAGAAGAAGAAAACCACTGCAGTACAAGCGATACAAAAACTTTTAGAAATACTTGTCAAAGTTATGTCCAAATCCAAAGAATCAAAGCCTGAAGCCCTTAAACCTAAAGCATTTAAAGGGGATCCGGAAGACCTTAAGAGATTTATCTAAAGACGTGAGAATATATAGGCAATTAAGAAGAAAAAATATTGGAATGACTTAATCAAGATCCGATATATTACTAATCTTCTAGAAAGACTAACTAGTACTAAGCATTGAGACCCAGTATAGTGGTATGAAGCCTACTATCTCAAAGTCGACCTCACGGCAGCACGAAGACTACTGGGTAGTCTTCAAATAGTACTGGATTCTAGTTAAGTAAAGTGGGAAATATTTATGGAGGCTTTCTGAAGTTCTTTTAGGATAAAAGTGGGTAAGAAATAAGCAGTAACTGACTAGCTAAACCTCTGATATAGTAGCTCCATCGATAAGTACCTAGATACCCTCACAAATCTTATATAGAAAACTAGGTACCCAAAAGAGGTGGCTAAGGACAAGCTAGTATGGAGACTAAATAAGGAAGTCGGATTAGCATAGGCTCAGATACCAAATAAACCCTGACTCCTAGGTAAACAAATGGTAATAATGTGGGATATTGGTTATAATTAAGAGAATTTCTACCACCTCTAAGGTGGATCCTAGAAGGAAGGGACTAGTGGAAAGAAAGAAAAGACAAAGGGTCAGAAGGATAGTGAGGGAACTAAAGGAAATGGGAAAAAGAGGAAGAGAGATCAAGGAGGAGATTTTAAGAACCGAGAATCAGAATTGGTAGGTATCCTTAATAATATCATTAAAGAATAGAAGAAGTCTGACTCTTGTCTAGAGTATGGCAAAGGAAACTATAAGTGGTTCGAGTGCTAGACAAAGGATCTAGTCACCTCCAAAGTTGCTAACATAAGCAAAAAATCCTAGACTAAGGAAAAGAAAGTAGACAAAAAAAATGATAAGAAAGAAGTCAAGATCTTGGCAGTGAAAGGGATAGTAGATGAGTATAGAGGAAGGATTATTGAATTAATAGAAGATAGTGATAGAGATTATTATTTATTAAGATAATTAGAAAGGAGTTAATTTGAACTTGGAAGATTTCTTATTGTACTTAAAAAGTTCAATTAATATATTCGTTTCTCTCTCGAACAAGTACTACTAAGGATGGCTTGAGTAGCTGAAATGTCTGGAACATACAGCACAATTCCCAACTACTACAACAAACTGACAAAAACTCCATTAATTATACTTGACCAAGTGGATACCTTGTACTTTCCTAAGAAGGAAGTATCGTAGTCAAGATGAAGAGAACTCACTAGCAAATATCCAAAGACCTTCCCATCCATAGAGAAAGGCTCCTAATCGAAGCTATCCTAATGATCTAAGAGCAGGAAATATCCTGCAAATTACTATTAGATTGTGGAGCAACAAGTCCTATACTTCATGATGAGTTTGTTCGTGAGTCCAAGATTCTTGTAAAGAAGTACTAGAAACCTATACAGGTTCAGAGTGCTGGTCAACAATCAATCCCAAGAGCCAGTGTACACTATATATAACCACTAGGCATTATTATAGGAAAATACTCCAAGCATAGAGTCTAGGAGGTTATATAGATCAAGGAAGGAATTGATGGGTATTTACCTATCACATGGCTTACGAAATATAATCTCGATATAGATTGGGAAAAAGGTATACTACAGTAGAGAAGTGACTACTATAAGTATAACTGCCTACCTAAGGAATTCGAGGTCAAGCTAGTTGATAGATTCCAATTACAGAAGGAGGTTAGGGAAGACCTCTTTATATAAGTAGTTAGCTTAACTTGGTATATAGATGATGGGCAGAATATTAAGACATTCCTTCTTGACTAATATTATGAGTTAGCTCATCTCTTTAGTAGAGAACAAGCCGTGGAGTTACTATAATACTCTAAGTTTGATCATATTATCAAACTAGTGGCTAGAGCGGAAACTCCTTATGGACCACTATACCCATTTTCTGAGCAAGAACTAAAAGTGCTCAAGATATGGCTGGATAATCAGGTAGCAGCAGGGAAAATTATAAAACTCTAATTATCAGCAGGAGTACCAATCCTCTTAGTATGGAAGACTGATGGGACCTACCATCTTTGTGTTGATTACCGAGTATTCAACAAAGTCACAGTGAAAACCTGATACCCCCTACCACTGATAACTGACCTTAGACAAAGGTTGAATAATACTAAGTTATTCACTAAGCTCGACCTAAAAAATAGCTACTACCTAGTATGGATGTTAGAAAAGAATAAGGAGATAACAGTATTCCGTACCCAGTTTGGACTATACTATTAGTAAGTAATGCCTTTCGGATTATACAATGCCCCTACTACCTTTTAGGCTATAATAGATCATTTACTACATAATCTATTAGATGAAAGAGTTATTATATATTTGGATGATATCCTAATATACACTGAAGATGAGAAAGAATATAAGAGACTCTTTAAAGAGGTATTATTAAGGCTAGACAAGGCAGGTCTAGGGGTAAACCTCTAGAAGAGTGAGTTCCATAAGACTTTGGTTAAGTTCCTAGGATACGGAATCTTATCAGAAGAAATTCAAATAACTGATAAAAAGGTCGAGGAAGTCAAGAACTAACAAGTGCTATGAAAGGTTAAGAAGGTATAGGAATTCCTAGAATTTGCCAATTTCTACTGCAGATTCATTGAAGGATTCTCTAAAATCGCTTACCCCTTAACTGAACTCACCAAAAAGGATTGCCAGTAGAATTAAATAGCAAAATGCAGACAAGCCTTTGAAGAATTAAAGAGGTGATTTACAACTGCTCCAATCCTAGTTCACTTCTATTCAGAAGTCAAAACCATTATTGAAATAGATGCAAGCGACTATGCTATCAGAGTAATCATATCATAGAAGTAACCTAATGAGAAAGTACATCCATACGTGTTCCTGTCTCAGAAGTTTTCTCTAGCAGAGATGAATTATAATATTCATAACAAGGAAATAATAGTAATAGTATAAGCTTTTAAGAAATTGAACTACTAATGAAGTCTTGTCAGCAGCAGATAGTAGTTTGGACAGACTACAAAAATTTGGAATATTTTCTAAATACGAAGACACTAACAAGATGACAAGCATAGTGAGTAGAATTCTTAGCTGAATTTGATTTTATCATCAAATATAGGCCTGGTAAGAAGAATGGTAAGTCAGATGCATTATTAAGGCCCTGGAACCTATGCCCTTAGGAGGAGAGTAAGGATCTGCAACCAGTATAGCTCCTATTCTAACTTGGATAACTCCGAATCGTAGTGTCAAAAGTTGTTCAACTATGTGATATGTTTAAAGAAGAGTTGTTAAAAAAAGGGCTAGAGGATGCTAACTAGGTAGCAATACAGAGTGTGGTATTGGCAGGAGCTAAGGAGGTTGACAAGAACTTCTCAATTGAAGATAACTTTTTGCTATGGAAAGGCAGATGGTATATTCCAGAAGATAAGGACCTCTAAGTTAAGATTCTACAAGATAACCATGACAGCTAAATTACAAGACATTTCAGTATTCATAAGACCCTTAAACAACTCAAGTATAATTACTATTAGATTTATTTTGAGAAAGATATTAGTGATTACGTTCGATCCTATAATATATACTAGTGGGATAAACTAAGTCAGTATAAGAAATATAGACTACTAGAACCACTAGAAGTACTATACTAACCTTAGACCTTAATCTCTATGGACTGGATTACTGAACTTTCCAAGTCTAATAGAAATATGCAGATATGGGTAATTGTAGATAGATTCTCAAAGATGGTATGGCTAGTACCCCTTCCCATTAACACTATAGTAAAAGACTTCGCCAAAACATTCCTTACACATGTTTGGTGCTACTATAGTCTCCCTGACAATATTATCTTGGACTAAGATAGTAAAATTACTTTTCACTTCTAGCAAGCATTAATACACAATTTGGGGATTACAAGTAAACTCTCGATTGCTTTTTATCCAGAAACAGATAGACAAACAGAATAGATGAATCAGATACTTGAAGAGTATCTCCGCTACTATTATTCGTGGAAGCAGAATGATTGGGAAGAGTTACTACTCTTAGCAAAATTTACTATCAACTCAGTATCCTTGGAAGCTATAAGAATATCACTATTTAAAGCGAACTATGGATTCCTACTGAGGCAGTCTTAGGAACCTCGAAGAAAGGTAACTTACATGAATCTAGCTAGCTAGTTGTTGAAAGAAGTTTAGAAAAGAACATGGGAAAGGCTATGAAAGAGAGTTGAAAACAAGAGTTAGGATGGCTAGATAGCATAATACTAATAGGATTCAATAACCATAGTTTAAAGTAAGAGATATAGTCATACTCAATAGTTGGAATATCATAATACAATGACCAAGTCGGAAACTAGATTATAAGAAAATTGGTCCCTTACAAATAACTTAATTAGTAGGAATATGAGCCTACAAGTTGGAGTTACTAGCAAATTCGAAGGTATACCCAGTATTCTACACCAGCCTCCTCAAACCCTACTGCCAAAGTATAGATCCTACTCAAAGAGTCGAATTCCTCTTAGTCGAGTTATTAGAAGGAAAAGAAAATTAGGTAGTTAGAGAAATAGTTGAGAGCTAGAAGAATAGCTAGAGAAGAGAATGTCTAGTAGAATATTTGGTTTTATGAATAGGTTACTCTGATAAGGATGCTATGTGGAAACCCTATGAATATATAAAGGGAACAACAGAAAGGATTCTATAGGAGTTCTACAGGAAGAACCTTAAGGTAGTACAAGATAGTAGAATTAGGATATAATATATATATAATAGATTTTTGTATATTAGTTCTTGAGAATAAGAAGCCTAGAAGGGGAGTAGTATTACGGGTATTAACACATACCTAGAATACCCTTTAGAATAGAAAACTACAGGCTAGTGGGGTAGCTCCCTAAGTACCGATAGTGTACTATACTAAAGAGGGAAGCATCATCTGAGTTATCTAATAATAGGTAATATGATGATATTACCTAGAGACTAGATAATACACTAGAGGTAGCAAAAGACCTCCTTGAATCAAAAGGCTATACATGCTATCAAGTATAAGACAAGATAGCTAGGTCATGAGTGGCCAGGGTGAGTAGCGGTAACTAGCTGCAATATAGTTGGTCAGTTGATTATCGAGGGAATCGACTCAATACTTACACCTGCAGAAAGCCTTCCAGAGGAGGCTCTAGTATTCTGAAGCGGGTATTTAACCATACCCACTAAAAAGGGAATTTTATCCTTACGGATATCATACAGAGTAGTAGGAAGTAATCGCTTAATATTATTTCATACTTGTGAATAATATCTATTTACTTATTCTACGGTTGTGATTGAGTACTCCCATTATATAAATAGAAAATACACTCTTTTCTAATAGAAAGTTTATACTACTAAATATCCTATACTAGTGTGAATAGTAAGGGATATATTGAGTATTTCACTTATATTGGTACTAGTAAAGTAAATATTTAACAGTATTTAAGATATTTTACCTTACTAACATAATAGAATGGGTTATTAGATGATAACTACATTAATATTAACTAAATTTTGGAAAATTGTATATATAAAATATGGAACTCCAAAGGTATAAATTATACTAATATATTTAGAAAAAAGTATAGCTAATCTAGATGAAGATGAGATACTACTAGAGAAATAGGTTTTGAGATATAACTATCATACTTACGTTGCTTTAGGTTTCTATTATCTTCAGAAAGCCTATCTATAGTGTGTCTTTAGGAAGCTTATCCCTAGCAGTCGATCTTAGTCGTTAGTAGCCTTTAGTATATATATCTTCTTTGTTTGTGCTCTCCTCTTTGCTCTCTATTTAACGTCTTATATATACTTATACAGTTCTTGGCTCTCTTTCTTGCCCTTACCTTACTGTATCTCTCACTTAGAAAACTCTGCAGCCCCTGCTGCTCTCTTTACCTAGTCTTTCCCATATTTGTATAGCTTACCTTACGTGAGTATTACCTATACTATTTTCTCTTACCCCACCTAGTATATTTCTTAATCGCCTTGCCCTCTCCTGTCTCATTACACTACGTTAGATCATTCTGACTAACCGATACACTGCTATATCTAAGACTACTACCACTCAACAAGAAACCCTCCCGTCAGGTGCTAGATTTGAGACTTGACGAGCTATACCAATCTCCTCTAACTCGATAGCACTTATAGCCTACTACTAAGAAATTGTTGACATCTTTATTACTACTTATACTGTTAGAGTACAATTAGACCCAGACTTCCATAGTATATAGTGTTGACTAAGGTCCACTAATAATGAGATTACTACTCTCCGTAAAGACCTCGAAGCAATAATCACTGTGCTCACACATGAGCAAATAATTATACAGAACCTCAACTATACTCTGGTAGCTCTTACCCTAATAACAACCCTAACACCAGCTCTCACAGTAATGACTGCCCTAGCACCTAAGACTAAAAGTCTTTCTACCCCCCTAAAGTTCAATTGTGATAGGACCTACTTCAAGTCCTAACAAAATATAATCAACCTTAAACTTAACAGAGACGCAGCCAGAATCCCTTCTACTCAATACTACCTGTCATATGTCTTTACTCTGCTAGAAAGAAAGGCTGTCAACTAAATCTAACTATATGTCTTAGAGACAGGTATAAACCTTGACAGTGTTCAAGCTCTCTTTACTATCTTAAATCGAGCCTTCGGAGACTCAGATATAGTAGGTATCACTACTCGGGCTCTACAAGCCCTAAAATAATGAAATAATGATCTATCCACGTATGTGGTAAAATTCTCAAGGTTGGCTGCCAAAGTCCTATAGAACGACCAGGCAAAACTAAACTAGTTTCAGGAAGAGCTCAGCTATCAAGATTTAGCAGACACTAATTAGCTCTCCAGATATAACAATCTTCGATGAACTCATTGACTAGGCCAGCTGTATGGAGCAAAAGCTAGTCAGGCTATATATTAGGTCAAAGATTTTTATGCTAGCCACTACCTATATTCCCCAATACCAGCACCAACCTTAACAGACACCTACTAACAAGCTTACTCAATAGACATCTGCCCCTACTAATAAGCTAGTATATTTATCATTTGTAGCTAGTAGGTCTATACTCATAGACCTGTCCTTTGGCAGGCTCCACCTCACCTAAGCAGAAAGAGATTGCCATTGTAATTATAGTCTCTGCATTATATATGGAAAGAGGAACCATTTTATAGCCACTTACTCCTTATGAAAAAACTACCCACTAGCTGTCTATACTATATCCAAATTCAGTCATGCAGCAACTAATAAGGAGCCAAAAAAAGAGACGTCCCTTACCTAGTTGCTGACACTAACAAGGGACTTGCTCAAGGTTATTTGGTTCTGTTGTCCTTTTCAATCTCTACTACTTCTATTGATAAATCCTGCCTATTTAGTGAACACTTTGTTGTACCTATTTCTATATTGTTTAATGAGAAAACAATTGCTATATCAGTACTTATAGATTGTGGAACATCTGGAATTGCCTTCATTGACCAGGCCTTTGTTAGCAAATTTACTATACCTACCTTAAAGCTCAAAAAATCTCGTATTTTAGATATTATAGATGGACACCCTATCTCCTCTAGAGCTATTACCAATATCATATACCTTCTAGCTTCCTTTGAAGACTATAATGAGACTCTCTTACTCTTCATTATAAAATTTAAATACCTTATTGTTTTGGGTATCTCTTGGCTTAGAATGCTTGATATGTTAGTCAACTTTGGCTCATATATCCTACAGTTTAATAGTAGCTACTGCTAAAAGTACTGTAGATACCCAAAAGCTACCATTACTGGGCTATGCATGCTACTACTCCTAATAGATGATCTAGTCCAAGTAGTATATCAGACAACCCATGTTGATATCGACACTGTAACTCCCCCAAAACCCCTAAATATCAGTTTCATTGGAGCAAGAGTATTCGCTTACTTTACTAAATGATATAAGTTAAAGGCTCATACCCTCTCCATCTATAAGATCAATCTAGCTATCAATAAGCTACAGTATAAGGAGGAATAGAAGACCCTAATACTAGAAGAATATCATAAGTTCATTGACCTATTCTTAGAAAAAGCTACAGAGAAGCTCCTCCCATATAGTCTATATGATTATATTATTCTATTAGCAGAAGGGAAAACCTTCCTCTACGTCTCTCTCTATAGGATATCCTAAACTAAACTAGAAACTTTGAAGAAGTATCTAGAAGAGAACCTCAGCAAAAACTTTATTCGACATAGCTCATCTCCAGTAGGCGCCCCTATTCTCTTTGTGAAAAAGGCAGATAGCTTTCTTTACCTATATGTGGACTATCGTAGGCTTAACGAGATAACAGTAAAAAACTGATACCCCCTACTATTGATTCAAGAGACTCTGAGTAGGTTATTAAAGGCTAAATGGTTTACAAAGTTGGATTTAAGAGGAGCCTATAATCTAGTATGAATAGCTGAGGGTAAAGAATAGAAAATGGCCTTCCGTATCTGGTACAGATACTTTGAATATAATATTATGCCCTTCGGTCTAACTAATACCCCTACCTCCTTCTAATACTTTACCAATAATACTCTGTGGGACTTTCTTGACATATTCTGTATAGTCTATCTAGATGACATCTTGATCTACTCAGACTCCCTAGCAGAATATAAGATTCATATTTAATAAGTCTTGGAGAAATCCGCATAGGCAGAACTATACCTTAAACTAGAGAAATATAAATTCCATATACAGAAAGTGAAGTATTTAAATTTGATTATTATCATGGAAGAGATTAAAATGGACCTTGCAAAAGTTACTATAGTACAAGAATGGGAGACTTCAGCCAACTTCAAAAATGTATAAGCCTTCTTAGGATTTGTAAACTTCTACTGATATTTTATATTAGAGTATTCCAAGATAGTAGCCCCCCTCACAGCACTAATAAAAAAGAATCAGTAGTTTCAGTAGAATTCAGTAGCTGAATTAGCCTTTGAAAACCTAAAAGAAGCCTTCTGCTTTGCCCTGATCCTAACCCACTTCAACCTAGATTATGAATATATTTTAGAAACTGATACTTCTAACTATATCTTAGCAGATATTCTCTACTAATATAATAAAGGTAATAGCATTCTCTATCCAGTGCTATATTTCTGTAAGAAACACTCTCTGGTAGAGTGCAACTATGAGATCTATGACAAATAGTTGATGGCTATCATCTATGTATTCAAAGAGTAAAGGTCACACTTGAAATTAGCAAAGGGGGTAATAGAAGTTTTCTTTAACTATAAGAACCTAGAGTACTTTACAACTACTAAGCTATTGAACTGCTAGCAGGCTAGGTAGTCAGAGTTCCTCTCACAATTCAACTTTAGGATTAAGTACTGACCCAGGAAGGCTGATGATAAGCCAGATATATTGACTAGGAGATTAGGAGATCTCCCAAAAAGAGAGGATAAATGCCTGAAGTACCAAAATTAGGTAGTACTAAAACTACAAAATCTCGATTTATTAGCCAATATCCTTACTGACATTGACCTAGAGGATAACCTACAGTAGCAGGTATAGTTGGCTTCTGAGCAGAATGCCTTAGTAGGAGATATCATCACTACTATAAAAACTAACCAGCACTGCCACACTAAGATTTCCTTGGCTGAATGTATAACTTAAGATAGCCTTCTTTACTATTTAGATCATCTTTATATACTTGTGGACAACAAACAATAATTGAGACTAATTAGAAAACATCACGATACCTTAGTCATAGGCTACCCCAAAGTAGCTAAGATGTTAGAGCTGCTAAATAGATAATATACCTAGATTGACCAGTAGAAGGATATAGAAAGGTATATATAGAACTGTCATATCTATAAAAGAGTAAAGCCTACCCGCCATACACCCTATGGGACTCTGAAGCTACTGGAGATCCCAGACTAACCCTAGTAACACCTAACAATGAACTTTGTTATGGGGCTGCCAGAGGATTTAGGCTTCAATATAATCTTAATAGTAGTAGATCGATTGATAAAGATGAGATATGTTATACCCTACCATAATACTTATTCTACTCAGAAACTGGCCGTTCTTTACCTGAATAACGTTTTCCGCTACCATGGCCTCCCACTATTAATTGTCTTCAACCGTAGCCCCCAATTTATCTTAGACTTCTAGAAGACTTTCTGTAAACTATTGGGAATCGAAGTACACCTATCGATAGCTTATTACTAACAGATTGACTGCCAATCGAAGCAGATAAATAGAATTATGGAATAATACTTGAGGGTGTATACTAACTACTAATAGAATAGCTGGATATCTTTACTAGCCACTTGTGAGTTTATAGCTAATAATCATTCTTCTGAATTACTAAAGATATCTTCTTTCATAGTAAACTATGGCTAGCACCTCCAATTTGTCAACTCCTTAGCACCTTTGCGAAAGGCAAAGGAAATTACTCCTGCTAAAGAGTTTATAACCAAAATTGCTGACCTTTACTCTACTCTGAAAGCTAAGCTGATATATGCCTAAACTAGGCAGGCAGAATATATAAATAAGTCAAGGCTACCAGCTCTGTATTACTAACTAGAAGACATAGTGTAGTTATCTAGTTAGTATTTCCAAACGAAACGGCCCTCTTGTAAACTAAACTACAAGTTCCTAGGCCTCTACGAGATATTAACAAGTATAGAAACCTAAGCTTATCAGTTGAAGTTTTCCAAAGATATTAAATACCATCTAGTAGTCCACATATTAGAAATCAAACCTACCATAGATGACCTACTACCTAGATAGAGGTACCCCTTACCACCCCTTGTAGTAGTCGATAGGGAAGAGGAGTGGGAGGTGGAGGAGATACTGAATTCAAGGAAATAATATGGATAGGTATAGTATAAGGTATAATGGGTGGGAGATGAGGAAGCTACATGGCAACCTACAGAAGACTTGGAGGATTTGTAGAACTTAGTCACCCTATTCTATCAATACTATCCTCGAAAGCCCTGGCTAGCAGAAGCATAATATTGTTATTATTATTATTGTCATGGTAGTTATAGGCCATAGGAGAGAAGGGAGAAATTGCTAAAGATAGTATTGTTAATATGTTGTCAAGGTATTGATGTATTTGTTGGTGTATTTGTCACGTCTTGCTATTATTATTGCTATTGCTTTATTATTGTTTCTATGTCTGTCTCCTATCTTTTATCTTTATTGCTAAAACTCCAACCTAAAAGGAGGATAGTATCACACCTGTGTTGTTTTAGGTTTCTATTATCTTCGAGAAGTCTATTTATAGTATATCTTTGGGAAGCTTATCTCTAGCAGTCAGTCTTGGCCGTTAGTAGCCTTTAGTATATATATCTCTTTTATTCATACTCTTCCCTTTACTCTTTATCTAATGTCTTGTATATACCTATTCAGTTCTTGGCTCTCCTTCTTACCCTTGCCTTGTTATGTCTCTCACTTAAGAAACTTTGCACCCCCTGCTACTCCTTCTACCCAGTCTTCTCTATACTCGCATAGCTTACTCTATATGAGTATTGCCTATACCATTGCCCCTTGCCCTACCTGATATATCCCTTAGTCGTCTCGCCCTCTTCTGCCTTATTATAATGACTTAGACTTCCTCTACTATATAGTACTATACTCTCTAGATACTGTATAGGAAGAGACAGACTTGGATTCAGATACTAATTATGATATGAACATAGGTAAAAGTGATAATATAGCAAATATAATGTTTAAGAATATGAGTCTATTCTATAGTAGGCTTATCTAACTCTTTCTAATAAAATTTATTATGCAAATAAGTAAGAATACTATCTCTTTTTACTTTATATCGAAGTACGAAGTACTATATATTATTACTCATATATCTGATACTATTAATAGTAAGTAGATTTTAAAAGAAACTATAACCTACTCAGTATAGGAACTATAAAGTATAAGTTAGTAGAGTATAGTAGGTAGGTTGATAGTATATATAGCTATACTGGTAGTAATTATTAGTATAGCCTTCTTAATTTTAAGTATCTAAGGATCATGTAATTTAAGTCTAAGTATTTGATAGGGAAGATTTTTCTTCTATATTAGGAGTACTTTTTGAGTTTAGTTAGGTTTACTTTATTTTAAGTAGTATATAGGAGGGCTAAAGTTTTAAAGAGTTAGTTTTATTTAAAGATAAGTTAAAATTAGTATTTGGGCTAATATTGATTATCTAAGTTTTAAAGAGTTAGTTTTGTTTATAGATAAATTAATATTAATATTTAGGTTTATATTGATTAGGGATTTTTAGGTTAGTTTAGATTTTTATATTTATAGAATTGAGATAAGTAAATAAATTTATTGAGTGAGAGTAGTTTCTAGAATAAAGTATATAAAAATTGATGAAATAGTAATATAAATAAATCTAGGCTAATGCAAAACCTAGACTAGATAATATAAGATTAAGCAATAGAAAACTTAATAAGATAAAAATAAGGGTAGTTTTTGATCTGGCAGGGTTGGGGTAGAGTTATAGAAGTAAAAGTTATGAAGGAGAAGATTATAGAGGTAGGAAGAAAAGAAATCCTCTACCTCATTTCATTGTTCTTACTAGTAGGATAGTAGTGGTTTTAGATAACTAATTATAGTATTAAATTTAGATATAATAAGATAAAGGTAAAGTGGTATTAGGGTAATTAAAGAGAAAAAAGAAAGTATATAAAGATTTAAAAGGGTTGCAGGGTATTATAGGCCAAGTGAGTTTTATAGCTTAAAGTTGCAATAATAGTCACTTAAGTTAGAAGCATAGTGGGTAATCTATAACTAAAGAAGAGATCCATAATAGATAGAATAATCTATAATAGGTGAGGTAATTTATGACAAGTAGAGTAATTTATAAAAGAAGTATAATCTATAACAGAAAAAAGAAATCTATAATAAAGAGAAAAAATATATAATATAATAAAGGGAAATATAGGTAACTAATACTTGGCAATACATTAGTAGATTACTAAGTAATTAATAAGTCCATATGTGTTAACTTCTAAAGGATAGGCATCAGTATGAGTTGACTACCAAATAGAAAAAATAGTAGTAGAACTTGCCTTGACTTAGGATATGGTATATACTAACTACTACTACCACTACTACTACTACTACTACTACTACTACTACTATTACTACTACTACTACTACTACTATTACTACAGGAAGTAATTTGACTTTATTATTATCATTATCTACTAATAATAAAAAATAATAATAGTAGTAAGAATAATAATAAAAATAAGTACTAGTACTAGAAGTAATAAAAGCATAATCTCAAGCCTACAAGTTCATATTATAGCTTTATAGAGATTATAAAACCTATTATATTACTTGATCCTTTTTTAATAATATTGTCTAAAGTTTGAATAGTAACAAAAAATGATCTCAGATATATATAAATAAAGTTATAGAAGCTAATTCATATCTATTTAGACTTAAAAAATATTTTACTATCTCAAATTAAAATCAATATAGAAAGTAATATAGAAATAGAAAGAAGAGGATAGAGGTAGAAAAGAAAGTTATATAAGAAGTTAAAGGGGTAGAGTTTTTAGTAGTATTATTTTTTTAGTTATATTAGTATTATAGTTATATTATCTTATTAATTATATTATATTTTATAGTTATATTAGTTTTTTAATTATATTTTTTTTATGGTATTATTCTTTTATTATATTATAGATTAGATAAATATATTAAAAATCAAATTTATTATAAAAGAACTAGTAGAAGTTCTAAGTCTATAATATCTGAGAATTCTATAATAAGTTTAGACAATTCTATAATAACTTGACATAGTTCTATAATAATTTTGAATAATTCTATAATAACATGCAATCTATAATAACTAAAGAATCTATAACAAATAGTAATAATTCTATGACAAACTGATAGAAATTCATGATAGATTAGTAAATACTAAATATATAGAGATAAAACTTCAAACAAATTATAACTAGAAACAAAAGGCTTAGCAAGTACTTATTAGCTACTCAAAGCAGCCTAAATAATTCAGAGAAAGTATATAGGTAACTTATTGAGTTAAAAAATGAGGTAAAACTTGCTTACTAGTATAAGTCTTAATAAGGTGGCCTGAGTAAAAATTAACTTAGTATATATACTAAAAATAATATTAGCTTAGTTATTAGTAATAATATTCATAAGACTATAGTTTAGAAAAGTCTAAATATATTTTATAGATTTGATTTATCTACTACTTCTAAATTATTTAGTTAAAATATTTTATTTTCTAATTTTAATATTAATGTAAATATTGATAGTACTAAAAATTTTATAAGAATATCTATGTCTAATATTACTTTAAAGAAAGATAGTTTTTTCTTTTATATATCATTTGATATAGAGAACGTAATTTATAAGTCATAGAATATAAATTATTATCTCATTATATTAATTTTTTCTAAGATTTAAGATATAACTTTTTTTAATAATATAGTATATTATTTATTTTTATTATAATAATAAAAATTACTAAAAGTATAAGTAAATTTATTGAAAGTACTGAGAAAAGTATTTAAAATAAGAGTAGAATACTTTTATATTAAGAACTACTACCTATTAGAGTTCTACTTAGCTTACTTCTAAGTCTTTATTATTATACTGTAGTTTAAAAGTCTTATATTTTGTTAGTTATTATTATAAGTAACTAAATTTAATATTATTATTATATTTAAGATTTATTATATTAAAAAGAATAAAAGAGTATTAATAAGATTAATTAGAACTTAAATAAAAAGTTATAAATAATAAAGATTAACTTTTAGTATTAAAAAAAATATAATAAATAGTATTAGATAATTATTATTTAGTACTATTTATGTAATCTATATTTACTAGTACTAATATTTTTATATATTAGTTTTATTAAAGTATTACCTTAAAAAGATACTTACTATTATTAAGTAAGGAATTTTATTAAAAATATTAATTAATAGGTATAATCTTTATTTATATATTATTACTAACTAATTAATCTATTATAAATTATTATCTATCTTTAAGTAGTTTAAGAAGAGGATTCTAAAGAGAACCTTTAGTTTTTTTATACTTATTTAATAATATAATTAATAAATTAGAATATATAAAGTATAGTACTTACTATAGAATAATACTATATAATTCATTAGAAATTATATAATAAATTATATAATATAAAACTATACTAGATCTATATAATACTTTTAAGAGTATATTTAAAATACTAGATTTTACTAAATAACTAACTAATAGATTCAATAGTTTTAAGATAGTTAAGAGCTAGTCTTTTAATATAAAATATTAGGTATTAAATAATAATAAATATAGAAAATACAAAATATAAGATAATAAAATAATAAAAAATAGTATCTCTTATTATATTATAGTAAAATAAAAATTTATATTAAAAATATTAATTAATATATATAATTTTTATTTATAGATTGTTATTAACTAACTAATCTATTATAAGTATATTATTAGTTTCTAAAGTCTAAGTAGATTTTAAAAGGAATTTAGTTATCTTTTAATATTAATTTAAATATAATACTAATAAATTAAAATATAAAATAGTTAGTACTTTTTGTAAGTAGTATTATAAATAGAATAAAAAAATAGTATAATAAATTATATAATATAAAACTATACTAAAGTTATATAATACTTTTATGAACATATACTAGATAGTAAGTTCTATTAAAATAACTAACTATTAGATTTAATAGTTAAAAGTTAGTTAAAAGCTAGTTTTTTAATATAAAATATTATTTATTTTAATAATAGTAAATATAAAAAATTTAAAATATAAAATAATAAAATATAAAGTAATAATATTAAATATTATAGATACACTGTGATATAAAATCTTTAAAAATAAATATTAAAGAAAAGTTTACTAGCAATAGATAATAAAAGACTAGTTTTATTGAAAAATAATATAATAAATATTTTTTTTAAGAACTAAATAAGTCTTAATTTCTTAAAAATAAATAATATAAGGTACTTTTTAAAGAGAAGTATTATTAAAAAAATAGAATAAAAAAATTTAATATTAAAAAAATAATATTTTTAAATAGTAATTTAGTTTAATTTATATTAATTATATATAATATTTAAGATATATAATACTATTTTTTGTAACAAAATTAATATATATAAAGTTCATACTTTTATAAAAAACTATTTTAATTAATTTAGTCTTATAATAATAGATAATATTTAAAATATTAATATATATCTAAAAATAGTAAATAATATTTAAATAATTAATATTAATAAAAATATTAAAAAAAGAATTTTCTTTATTTTAATAATAATATTTAATATTTAAGTATTATTTTACTTTTTTATATACTTTATTTACTTATGATATTTTTTATAGCTAAATAATAATTATAAATATATATTATTAATACTATAGATTATTATAAATTATTATATAATTATAAATTAATAAAGTATATTTATAATTATAAAAAGTACTTATAATAATAAATATTTTAAAAATAAATTAATTTCTTTTATAATAGATATAATTATATTCAATATTAAAAATAGAAAAGTATTTATAATTTTTTAATAAAATATATACTTTTAATATTTCATTTTTTAAAGAATATTATATAGTTTGATTAAATTCTATAAAATAATTTTATTTTTATTTAAATTTTTAATTTATTAATAATTATATATAAAAGATAAATAAGGATTTATTATTTATAAAAATAGTAAATTTAAAATCTTTAAACTATATTTTAAAAGTTTTTATTAAGTTAATAATTATTAATAATTCTTTTTAGAAAATTAAATAATTTAGTAAAATTAAATTAAATTTTTTAAAGTAAAAGTATAATAATCTAATTTAAATAAAAAATCTTAATTAATTTAAAATATTAAATTTATATTCTTAATATTATAAACTAAATATTTAATTTCAATAGATATATTACTTGAAAGTTTTATAATATATAATAAATTAATAAATTCTTATATGCTTTTAAATACTTTATTATTAGTATTAGTTTTTTTTTATTTATTAATTTTTCTTTATCATTCTAATATTATGCTTATATATAATACTAACTTTATTATAAAATAACTAAAATAATTAATAATTTTAAAAAAGATTTTAATAGTTTTCTTTTATTTAAAAGTTAAAAATATTTATTCTTTTATTATTTTTATAAAATTAACTTAAACTTTATTTATACTTATAATATAATTCAAAATTTTTAATTTATATATATAAAACTAATATTTACTCTAATTTAAAAACAATTATTCATTATATAAATATAATAATATTCTTTTAAAAAAGTTTATATAGTTATTATAGACATTAAAAAAAATTATAATAATATTAATATAAATTATTAAATTATTATAAACTATATTTTTAAATATTTTATATCTAGGTTAAACTATGATTATTAATATATTATATTCTTTTTACTATATAAATCTACTTTTATAATATTTTTAACAAGTTAAGAAAGTAAAATATTATTTTAATTCTAATTTAAGTATAATATTATTTAATTTATTTATAAGATTTACTTTAGACTAAATAAAAAATTTTATTACTAGTTTAATTACTTTATTATTATCTAATAATAGTATATAGTTAAGTTTAATTATATAATTTTTATTTTACTAATTATTAATAAATCTAGCTTTTTCTAATAGTATATACTATAAAATATTTTTTTATATTAAAAACCTAATTAGATCGATAAAAATAATTAAAAAAACTTAGCTTTTAAATATATATAGCTAACTTTTATTTTAATTAAGTTAAAATAATTATTAAAAACTTATAAAAAGTTCATAAATTATTAAAAATAAAGTAAATACTTATTATATATTATATACTATCTTTTAATTTATTTTAATTAAGAATAATAAATATAATAATTATATTAATATTATTTTTAACTTTATAAATTTATTTAAAAAAAGTTTTTTTAGTAACTTTATTATAAATCTATTATATATATTAATAATCTAATGGTTTTTATCTTAAAAATTATATAAGTCTAAATTTAAATTAAATAGTATACTTAATTATTTTTAATAATCATAAATTATATTAAATTATTTTTAAAAATAATTTAATAAATTTTATTATTAAATTAAATTACTTTAATATTAATAAAACTATAATTCTAATATTTATTTTAAAGTTAATATTTTTTTAATTATTAAAATTTTTTAAATTTTTTAATTTATTATAATTTATAACTAATATATATAATATTTCTAATTATATAAATCTTATATTATTTTTAATAGATTTAACTTTTATTTATATTTTTAATTAATAAAAATAATTATATAAACTTTAAATAATATAGGTTCTTTAATAATTATATTCTAATTAATTAAATATATTATAATAAAGATTTATTTTTTTATATATTTTATATAATTTAGTTTTATTATATTTTTTTAATTATTAATTTATACTTATATATAATATAATTATAGTATAATTTAAATAAATCTAATACTTTATATTTTTTATCTTTAAAATAAAGCTAATTAAAAATAATTGATATAAAATACCTTTTTATATCTTTCTAATACGTTTTTTATATTGTTTTTTTACTATAATTAATATAAATATAAGTCAAAATAAAAGAGTTTATCTAAATTAAGAATTACTTTTTTTTTAATTTATTATTTTCTTTTTCACTAAATTGTTTACTCTATTAATATACTTTTAGAAGTTAAATCTATAGTTTATCTATTTCTTTATATTATAAACTAGTATTATATAACTTTATAACTCTTTATACTTACTATATTATCTATAAATTACTTATATATTTCTTATTTTTAAATATTATTTCTAAATAATAAATTCATTCTCATTATTATAATATTAAAAGTAATTTACTGTTACTTTTTTGTTTCATTTTATTATTCTATTTAATTTAAACTTATAGATATACTTTAGTTTAATTATATATATTTTATTAATTATAATTTTTAATCTTTTTAATATAGTACTTAATAATATTTTTTTTATATTTTTTATTTTTAGTTAGTATAAACAAATAAATTTAAAATTAATTATTATTATAGATTTTTATTATAAATATAAGTATTTAATTTAAATAGCTATATTCTATTATTTTTAAGATTTATATAAAAATAATACTTAATAATATTTTATTATATATAATTATAATTAATATTTTAAGTCAAAAATACTTATTAATATTTATGTAATCTTTAATTTTAAGGTACAATTAAAGTATATAATTAAGGTTGAAAATTATTATATATTTTTATTAGCTTATAATAGAAACTAATTAGGCTTAGTATTATATTAAGTTATATTATATAATACCAAGTACTTAAGTAATAAAAAGATATAAGGTTACTCCTACTAGTAAATTTCTTTTATCCTTAACCTATTATAACTTTAAGTAATACTATACTGACTATAATCCTAGCTAATACTATATGATACATAGCTAAAAGACTCTTTCTAAAGTAAGCTATTCTTTAGAGTAGGATTATATATATAGTATATAGATAGTAACTAATAGTAGTTTTGAAGATAGGTAGATATAATAGTATATTACTTATTATAATACTATATTCACTATAATCTCAGCTAGTATTATACAAAGTATAGCTAAAGAATTCTGTTTAAGATAAGCTATTCTTAAAAGTAGGATTATATATATAGTATATAAGAAATAGCTATATTAGAAAAAAATTAAATTTATCTCTAGATAGTATCCAGTAGTATATAATAGTATCTAAGAATATCCAGTAATATCCAAAGGTATCCAAGGGTATCTAGTAACATCTATGAAATATATTTATATACTACGAAATATATTTTATAGACACCACTAGATGCCTTTGAATGCCCTTAAATATTAGTAGATATCCTTGGATGCTACTATATACTACTAGATGCCGTCTAGAGCCAAACTTAATTTTTTCCTAATGTAATAGTAATTTTGAGAGTAGATAGATATAATAGTATATTATTTACTATAATATTATACTTATTATGATTTTAGCCAGTATTATATATAGTATAACTAAAAGATTCTCTCTAAAGTGAGCTATTCTTCAGAGTAAGATTATATATATAGTATATGGGAAATAGCTAATAGTAGTTTTGAGAAGAGGATATAGAATAGGCCAACTAAGAAAGATGGATATAGTATGGTCCTATAATATAGATATAAATTCTAAAAAAAATATTAAATAGAATAGGCTAATTAATATAGTATTGACTTTGAAGATAAAAGAGTAGTTTTTTACTAAGTAGAGGAAGTTACTAAAGATTGATATAACTTATTCTTAGGTAATTGAATTATAGATTTCTAATCCTATAGAGCTTAAAATCAAGATCCATATCAATCAAATACTAGAAAAGAATAAGAGAGCAAAAGCTCTTTTGAACTAAATAGGGTTTAGAAATATCGAGATAAGTAAAAAGAAAGAAAAAAAGTTAGTTATAAAGGTTGTCTTAGTAATTTAATAGGTTTTAGCTATTAATTCTATATTCAAATTACTAAACTTATTCTTAGAAAAGTATTATAAAAAAGTATTTAGTAGAAAACTTAGTATTAAGATAAACAAATTAGTAAGAGATTTAGAGGATATTATTATTAAAAATAAAAAAGAAGAAAAGCTAAAGCCTGAAATAGTAAGTATACTAACTCAAGTAAATAAGGAGTCATTTATTACTATTACTATAAAACTAATAGATATTTTCAATGATAAGCTACTTAGTAATTAGTCTACTAGTAGAAACTATTCAGTTATACTTAAAAAAGATAATAGTAATAATCTTCTTAACTAACTTACCTTTTCAAGACTTCTAAAGTCTTAGTTAAAAATAAATAGTTTACTATCTAGTCCTATTACTATAACTAAAAAGCTAATATAATATATATCTAAAAGTGGGAATTATAAGTATTAAGTTGATTTGATCAATGAAGGGGAAGAAAAAGACTGAATAATAAAGAAAGTCAAGGCTCCTACTACCTTAGGTTTTTTCTTTAGAAAAGAAAAGTTAGCAAAAGTCAATAAGGATAAAGGGTCTCTTCAAAAGATAAAGTTAGATAAGGCTTGTTCTTTTTATATAAAAGAGAATAAGGGAAGTAAAAATACTATAGAGCTTATTATTAGGGTTTTGGAGTATAATAAAAATTATTAAGTAGCTTGAAATGAATTAGATTAGATAAAGTATTAAATATATTTTTATCAATATAGGAGATCTACTAACTAATATATGTATAAGCTCTCATTAAAACAAGTAGAGCTAAAATACTAAGTAAAGATAGAGTAAAAAAAAAAGGATATTAAACTCTAGAAACTTAGTATTTAAGAAGAATAAACTAAAATAGATAAGCTCTACTTAGTTTTAGATACTTTGAAAATAGAAAATTTTAGTCTTTTTCTAGAGCTTTTCTAAGGATTACTAACCTCTATGATAACTAAAATACTTAATCTAGGTCCTTTAAATTTGAATCTACTATTAGTATAATCCTAAGTTCTATACTTTTTAATAACAGATAAGAATTATTACTCTATTACCTCATCTTATATAGATTCTATTCTAGAAATAGCTATTAAAGACTTAGAAAAAAGTTTTGATTTTGATATATGATTAATAAAGATCTCCTAGTATAATAGATAAGAGGTTAGTTAGAGTTTAGAGTAATAGGCTTAGAAGAACTTGACTAAAGTATAAGTATTCTTATATTTAGTAATTATAAATAAATATATTATTTACTATTATTATTTCACTTTTATTTTTTATAAGTATCTATATAGTCTAAATCTACCTTTTATATATCTATTTCCTCTTCTATATACTGTCTACTCTTATATTCTATATCTAGAAAATCTAAGAATAATATTTTATACTTTATATTACTTTCTTAAAAACCTCTATTTTTAATATTATTATCCTCATTAACTTTACTAATATCTTCTTACTTATAGATCTTAACCTATTCTTTAGCTAAAATTACCTTAATTTCCTTCTCAAGTCATTTTTATATATTATTAAATATATTGAGTAGGTTATGAATAATAATATAACTAGCTACTTATAGATAGGTCTATTTGAAGTTATTCTTTATTATTCTAGTCTAGATTGGAAAAGTACAAAGGTATAGAAACTATACTTTCAAGATTCTGATAGTATACTTAATAATAATATGTAAGCTAGATAGTTTATAGTTGAAAACTTACTTATCTCATATAAGTTGTCCCTATATTAGTTTTTTATATAAAATAATAGTCTTTTCTATTAATTTATATACTAAGTTTACTAACAGATACTAACTATATCTAAAAAAGTCTTTAAAATTCTATAAAACCTCTATTCCAGTAAATACTCTAATATCATATATAGAGCTAAGATATATGTATAAGAATCTAATAATTTATCTATAATTATTATATACTACTATTATTTAAAGTTTATATTTTACTTTACAGAAGTTATAATACTTAATAGATAGGTCAGTTATAAAAAACTTGGCTTTAAAAGAAAATAACATACTATTCAGTACATTAATATAGTCTTTTTACTATTCCTATCTAAAAGAAGATTTTTAAACTTAAGACTTTATTTTAGCTTATTCTTTAGAATTTGGCTATTTTATTATTTAAAGTTATAATACTATTAATACTCAAATAATTCTTTAGATTTATAAGACTATACTCACTTTAAAAATACTAAATACTTATTCAATATTTATAACTACTAATCTACTAGATAATTCTGCTCTAAACTTTTGTAAAGCTACTACTACTTGTTTCTAGATTAGGGCCTAAAGATATTATAAATTATTATAAAAAATAATATTATCTTTAATTATCTTATAGATATATATAAAACTACCTTTGCTTATCCTAAAAAGGTATTAGAGATATTGTTCTAATAATATTAGTATAATTTTCTTTCAGAACTCTTAAGATTTAGGTATTAAGGTTCTACTTATTAAATATTAGGTCATCATTAGATATAAGAGATGTATCAACTATATTTTCTTCATAATATTATCCTTATCTTTAACTTAACATAGTAGTTCTGAAGAAGAAATTATTTCTAACATTAAAGTTATTTCTGAAAACTCTTCTAATAATAATAACTTAATATCTATTTCTATATCTATAGTATGAAATATATCTATAATAGCTTTTAATAAGTGCTTTAGATAATATTATCTATCTTCTTGCTTTTTTATCTTCCTTTATATCTATCAAAAATTAAGTTATTAGTATCCTTTTAATACTTATCAATAGAATTATTGATGAATAGAATATACTAATAAGTAGAGTATATCAATGAATAGAATATATAAGTATAAAGGTATCTTAGTTACTTTTATTAATTTACTAAGTATTATTAAGATGTTAGTACTTATATAATTATATATAATCTATATATTTTAATCATTCAATTATAACAAATGATTAAGAGCCTATTTAATTACTATTATTTATATAAGTATTTTTATTTTAGAAATAGGTTATTACTATACTAAATCTTTTATCATGGAATTAAATTTTTATATATTGTAAGTAGATTTATAATAACCTAAATAGATTTAGTATTGAAACTATAATTGTATTTAATTACTTAATTGTTTTAACTTTAAATACTCTTATAAAAAGCTTTTTTTAATAATATATTATTTTATATTAATAATTAATCTAAATAAATAACTATAATTATAAAATAGTATTAAAAATAATATAATAATTATTAAGTATAATTAAATATTATTTCTTATAATTTATAAATTTTTAATAATTAATTAATTTTTTTAATTAATATTTATAATATAAATTATAATAAACTATTATTAATACTTTTAATTTATTAATTTATTAATATTCTTTAAATAATAAAATATAATACTTTAACTAAAATATTTATATTTAAAATTTCTAAAACTATTTTAATTATAAAAACTAATTTAATATATATATAAACTATATATATATAATATAATATAATATTTTATCTTATTAGCTATATAATATTAATCTATAAATTAAATATAGTAACTTATTTAATATTTTTAAATACTATAAAGTTTTTATAAGTTAAATTATAAATTTTTAATTATTTATAAAGTATTATTAAATATAAATATATATATTTATTATTAAAGATATTAAATATTATTTAATAATTTATTATTTTAATAAAAATAAAAAATAAATAAAATATTAAATTTGAAAAAATATTATAAATATATATAATATGTAATAAAATAAAAAAATATTAAAAAAAACTATAAAATAATTTATATAAGATTTAAATAATTCATGAAATTTAATTTCTTTATTTTATCAATAATATTTTTAATAATATTATTATTAATATAATTACTATTTATAATTATAATTTATAAAAAAATTCAAAAATTTTAAAAATAATATTAATAATATATTTATTAATATATTTATTAATATATTTATTAATAATAATAATATTATTATTATTATTATTATCATTATTATTATTATTATTATTATTATTATTATTATTATTATTATTATTATTATTATTATTATTATTATTATTATTATTATTATTATTATTATTATTATTATTATTATTATTATCATTATTATTATTATTATTATTATTATTATTATTATTATTATTATTATTATTATTATTATTATTATTATTATTATTATTATTATTATTATTATTATTATTATTATTATTATTATTATTATTATTATTATTATTATTATTATTATTATTATTATTATTATTATTATTATTATTATTATTATTATTATTATTATTATTATTATTTTTAATACTTTTTATTTTTAATAAATATTTATAATAGTTAATTTTAGTTATTAGTAGTTTTATATATATATATATTTATATAAGGGAAAACCTTTAAAATAGATATCGCTAAGCACTGAAACCTTTAAAATAAACATCATGCAGACTCTTGTCACATCCGATAGTACTAAAGCAACACTAAACCTGTCTTGCCAATATACTAAATATATGCGTTATTAACGCTCCCATTCACACGCACATATATGTAGTATACACTAGGCAGCATACATAGCAAACTCTTCCCAGCATATCTGCATATAGACTCTAGCATACCCAGTATCCAGCACCCAGCATCTTTGTATACATGCATCACTCCACATAGTATACCCAGCATACACTACATGGGCATACATGATATATCCTTATACACTCATTTCTATCCATGATACGATATCCCCCAGCATATATTTCCTTTTCTATGTGACATTCTAGCATACGCCGGTCTACCTAGCGTATTCCCTTTGCTATACATATTTTAGCATACCCAGTATATCCGCATACCTAGCATACCTAGTATATGTAATACATTCCTTTCTCTATGCAATGTGATATCTCCCAGTAATACTATAGTTGACTTGAGCTCTCGGAAAGAAATATATCTATCACTGTACATGCTCTTATGCTCTAAATTATGCGCTCATAATGGTACCTTGATGTTACGCATTTCCGTACTTAGATATATTCTCTAGGTTAACATACTATACATACTTAGGTATCATATAAGTATAACTACTCTATGCACTCTGATATAAAGGTATTCTATAAATTACGTACTCCTAAAGCTATCCTTGGCTTGATATGCTTTCGTAGCCTCAACTACGCTTCAGGATAATTTGGTTATACTTTTACTGTATTTCTCATTTCTCACAATTGCTTCCATAGAGTCTGCTATAATTAATTATTATACGTCCGAACGAATGTAGGGCATAGTATTGGACTGTTTTTGGGTCAGAATAAAGCTATACATAGCATTGATCTATAGCAAGATCATAGCTTCCTTATGTTATAATACTATACTCTGTGCATTAATATCTTTCAGTATATATATTGAGTTCTATACTAAAGATAGAGAGAATATACATTATTTATTAGCTGAAGAGTAAAGTCCTTATAAGTATTACCTCTTGTTTGGTCTATAAATTATATATATATATTAAGTAGTTTGATTCTTTAGTATATTCTACTATAATAGGTAATGTACTATAATTACCTATTTGCAGCACATGCGTGATCATGAACCAAGACTAATAAGTAGGAGTTGGCCCGACTTGAGGGAATATTACCCTAAAGCGTGGCTAGCATATCAAGCCAAGTTATAGCTATAGGAGTATACAATTTATAGAATACCTCCATATCGGAGTGCATAGAGCAGTTATACTTATATAATGCCTAAGTATATACAGTATGTTAACCTAGAGAATATGTTTAAGTACAGAAGTGCGTAATATCAAGGTACTCTTATAAGTGCGTAATTTAGAGTATAGGAGCATGTACAGTGATAGATATATTTTTTTCCGGGAGCTCAAGTCAATTATAGTATTACTGGGAGATATCGTATTGCGTAGAGAAAGGAATATATTGCGTATGCTGGGTATGCTAGGTATGCAGGTATGCTAGATATGTGGGTATGCTGGGTATGCTAAAATATGCGTAGCAAAGGGAATATGCTGGGTAGGCCAGTATATACTAGAATATCGCATAGAAAAGGAAATATGTGCTAAGAGATATCATATTATAAACGGAAATGAGTGTATAGGGATATATTATATATGCCCATGTAGTATATGCTAGGTATACTGCGTGGAGTGACACGTGTATGCAAAAATGCTGGGTACTGAGTGCTGGGTATGCTGGAGTCTGTATGCGGATATACTGGGAAGAGTTTGCTGCATATGCTGCCAAATATATACTACACATATGTACACGTGAATGGGAGTGTTAATAATGCATGTATTTAGTATGTTGGCAAAACAGGTTTAGTGTTACTTTAGTGCTGTCAGATGTAACAAGAGTCTGCATGATGTCTATTTCAAAGGTTTTAGTGCTTAGCGATGTCTATTTTAAAGGTTTTCCCATTTACATAATTATAATTTTTTTATATTCAAATATATATATATATATTTTTTTTAATTTTTTTTATTTAAAATATTTTATATTTATATTACTCTTTTTTTTATTATTTTTATATTTATATAACTTATATATATATATATTAATTTTATTAGTAAATTTTTTTTATCTTTAATATATTTACTATATTTTTTAAATATTTTATATTTATAATTAATATATTTTTTTTTATATCATTATAAATATTATTTAAATTTTTTTTATTTTTAATTAATTTTTTAGTTTTTAAATAATATTATTATATTATATATTAATAATTAATTTAGATATTTTTCTTTTTTAATATCATATAAACTTTTTAGTTTTTATAAATTTAATTCATAATTTTATAATCTTTTATATTAATTACTTTTTTAAAAAATATATTATATTTATTATAATTTAACAATATATAAATATATAATATTATATAAAAATTAACTTATTAATAAATAATATAATATAATTCTTAAAATATTTAATTATCATATAAATATTTAATTTATATAATAATAATAATAATTAATATTTATAATATTAAATAATAATAAATAAGATTTAATAAGATTTAAATAAATTATATTAATTTTTAAAAATTAAATATATATATATATATATTTTTTAATATATATTAATTTATTAAGCTTTATTTTTATAGTTAAATAAATATATTAAATATAAAACTTATAAAAAAATAATTTAATATATATATATTAATAGAATTTTAAAAAAATAATAAATAAAAATATTTTATTTTTATTTTTAATTTTTTTTTCTCTTTTAACTACTTATTAAATAAATTAGTTTAATTATAATAATATTTTTTTTTTATTAATAAATTTTAAATAATTATAATACTATTATAATTAAATATTTTATTATAGTTATTTATTTATTTAAATTATATTTAAATTAATTTATTTTATATAGTACTTAAATATATTTAAATTTATATATATAATTAAAATATAAAAAATCTTTTACTAAACTTTAAAATTTATATATAATATAGACTATATTTTCTATTAATACTATATATATTATATTACTTCATATAATATAAAATCATTCATAAATAGTTTAAACATACTCTATTGTCTTTAGCCTAATATAAGTATTTATTGAGAAATCTTATACAAATCTTAGCTTATCCTTCTTATTTATATTCAATATATTCATGAAAAAGGCCGGTATTGTATAACAACAGCGAAATTCCGCCTGTCTATATAAGTATGTACTGGCAAGAGCAAGGATCATTTTGAGACATTACCATGTGAGCTGTTAACGTCAATCCGCAGGGTACTTCTTAATTGCTTTTGCAATTCCGTAGCACAGGCAGAAGTGCTCTCAGCCTTCTGCACTATTCTTCCGTACATGTGGGTGGAGCAAGTAACTAGGCTGCCGCGCAAAGCACGATCCACTAGGCATAGCTACAAACATCATAATTTTCCCCTCTTTATTTGCAACCGGAGTGATTTCAATAATTTAGGATGCCATCACCACTTCATGTTCGGAAGCATTTAAAGGAGTTACAAAGGAGAGGGATTACAGCTGATGATGATGGAGTGTTGGGGCCTAGATCACTGAAATTCGCCGATGGAAAGCCAGCAGTAGATGTGCGATACAACAGTGACGACGACTTAATGCTAGCAACTCGAAAAGATCCACCCCCACAAATCGTGGTTCAGCATCCACATGGCCCTTTGACTAGAAGCAATTCGAATCTCAGTGTGAGGAGCAGCTCTACGAACAAAGCACACGGTGGGTCGTTATCAGATGTTCCCACGTTAGTCACATATACCCCTCAAGCTATATGGGAAGAGGCGCTTTCCAGTCCAAAGATCTCTGAGGAAGACAGGAAGGTACTCAAAGAGAGTATATCTTCCGACAGTGACTCAATACTTCGTGCTGTAACGACGACCCTAAGGGAAATAGACAAAAGGAGATGGGTGAATTATTCATATACCTGGAATGGGAGAACCTATAAGATTTTTGGACTGCTGAATAATGTGACGACGTGGGTGGATCGATTCAAGAGCATTGGAGATATCATCGTCCAGTTTGATCCTATTCACTCGGCTCTGCCATGGGCTGCAGTCCGAATGCTCCTTCAGGTTTGTTCATACTCCGAACTAATTGTATCCATGCTAAACGTAGTAAATATACAGGTCGTGGTTGAAGATAAAGCCAATATGACTGCCATTGCGCTCGTAGTAGAGAGGGCAACGAACCTTATTACTGCCTGCTCCATGTATATTGAAATGTATTTATGTGAAAATTTTGATTTCACGGAGATTTTGAAAGATGCAATAGTTCAACTTTACACCGAGATAATTTCTACACTTGCTCTAGCCTTGGGGTATTTCAATCACAGGTGGTTTAGAACTGGTAAGCCCTATGCTGCTCGGGAGGAGTGTACATTGAATGGAGCTAACAGCGTTGCAGCGAGGTCCCTGCTCGATCTAAAAAAATTCGGGGACAGCCTTGCGGAGATTGATAAGCTGATGGGCCACGTAAAAGAAGTCGTTCAATTGGCGCAATCTGTGGGTAAGCAAAACTAGCAGTGTCTGTGTTTCTGACCTCCGCAGGCTAATGGAGCGATAAATAACAAAGCACAAAACAATACGCGTATAGCGCAACGAGGCAAGTTCACCCAGCATTGAATGCATATATTAGAGTCAATTAGTATCTGACAAAGCTCATCAGAGGCTTTCATTCAACTTCAACAGAAATTGGACGGCCTTGGGAAGTCATTGGTAGAAGTTGGGTTGACTACCCATGAACTCCACCGCGACATGTCAGGTAAGGGTACTTATCTCTGAAGAAAGAACTAAGCACAATTCATATGACAGAAAAAAACCGGGACGCTTTTTATAATTGGCTATCCCCTTGTGAACACGAGTCACATCATTTGGATCAAGGGGAAGGAATCCTGGAAAACACGGGGACCTGGCTATTTGAAATGAACACCCAATTCAAGAATTGGCAGAACTCCAAGAGCTCCAGTGTTCTTTGGGTTAGAGGCGATCGTACGTGTGGCTTGTTCCTTTGCCGTGCTAGATATGAGGACATTTCTAACGCTATCATTATCAATAGCTGGCGTGGGAAAATCTAGACTTACGTGAGCATTTCCATCAACAACGGCCTCAAGGAAGCACAGATCCGTTGACATCTTCCGTGAAGCTATGCAGGAATCGAGGTGGTGCAGAAGAGGGCTTCGGCGGAGGAGATTGTAATATATTTCTACTGCTCGCGTGGCGAAGATGTACGAAGGCGCCCTGAGATGATTCTGGGAACGCTGATCAAGCAAATTCTTAAGCAAATTCCATTCAATTCCTCAACTAACACACCACCTGCACTCAGCGAGCGCTACCAAGCACGTAATGAAAGGGGGGCCCTAAGAATAAATGAATTACAGGAGTGGTTATCTTTCCTCCTTGCAAGGGGCATGAAGGCAACAATACTGATTGATGCCGTGGACGAAATATTCCCTGACAGACGGTATCAATTTCTTGAAGTACTCCGAAATCTCATCAGCAATAATGATCTGATGGTCAAAATTTGGATTTCCGGCAGGGAGGAAACAGATATCCGGCTAACATTTACACAAATGGAGGAGGTCGTGATTTACAGGCAACACGAGGGGGAAATTAGAACCTATGTGGAGCGAGAGATCACCAAGCTCATCCACAAGAAGGCTCTGCTGCTCGGTGAAGTTGATGATAACTTCAAGCGCCAGATAGTTGACAGAATTAGTGAGAAGAGCGAAGGAATGTAAGTTCATAGCATTGCTTTATAAAGCAATAGCTGCACAGGCTGATACTGAAGTCAGGTTCCTGTGGGCACATTTGCAGATTGAAGGTCTGAAAATGCTAAATCGACGAAAGCACCTGGAGGATAGGCTCAATACACTACCAAAAGACTTGACTGCTACCTATGATGAAATGTATCAAATGATACTAGCTGAAGACCATGCTGATGACTGCGAGGCGGCTCAAATGGCTCTGCGGTGGGTCATGTGCGCCGTTCGCCCCTTATCGCCCGAGGAATGGGCTCACGCGGCGTGGCTCTCTTCTACATTCATTTATATAGAGGCATCAGTGTCTGGGATAGATGATGTCCCTGATATCAAACCTTCCGTTCTTCAAAAACTCTGCCACACATTTGTTAGTATTGACAAGCAACTGAATGTGGTTCGATTCGCACATCTCTCCGTTCGGGAATACTTGGAGCGAAAGGCAAACTTCATGGAGCTAGTTCCAGATTATATGGCTTCCAAGACATGCCTTGGTTATCTCTCACGGTCTAGGTCCATTGTGGGCCCTTTCTCGAAATATATCATCGACTATTGGTCAGACCATTGCAAGCGTATTAGTGAGAGGTCAAATACCGGCGGGCAGCGCCCTCCCCAGCACATTGTCAAATCAATCTTGGAATTGGTGCGCAACTTTTTGCACTCTGGATATGTGTACCAACGATGGCTATCTCATGTGAATGAGGTGGAATTCTGCAAGGACATCGACCCCTTATTTGTTGCAGCACGATATGGGCTTTCGGAAAGCTGTAAGGAGATGCTTGCATGCAGCGGCCAGAATCCCGCACCCCGAAACATGGAGCGCAGAACTCCACTTCACGCTGCAGCCCAGTTTGGTCATAAAGATGTGGTTAGACTATACATTGATGTACAAAATGTGGACCTGAATGATATGGATAAAGATGGGCGGACCCCACTTGCGTGGGCCGTGTTTTGTGAACATCAGTCCGTGGTGAAGATCCTTCTAATGAGCACTAGAGTTAAAGTCAATATACCTGATGGTTTGGGTAAATTCGCTCCATTAACACGCGCGTCGTGGCGAGGAAGCGAACAGATGGTGAAAATACTGGCGGAGGCCAACGGTGTGGAGATTGACAAGAGGGATGGTTTTGGTATGACGGCGTTAATGTGGGCCTCTCGACGTGGAGACACTCCAGTCATGGCTGCCCTGATGGAGCGAGGTGCAAACGTTAACGCCCGCGATAATTATAATCGAACAGCACTGCATTGGGCGTTGATATCAAAGGAGCTAGAGGCTTTTGCGCTCCTAACAAAAGATTCCAAAGTCAACGTGAATTGCATGGATGTCAACGGGATGACGCCCTTGTTCTACGCATGCAAGTATCGGTCTGGAAAGATACTAGATAGAACGCTGAAAAGGTTACTCGAGGTCAAGGGAATTGATGTTAACGCGCCATGTTATTGGACCACAGCCCTCATTGTAGCGGCAGACGCAGGACGACACGACGCTATTCGCCGGCTAACGAGGGCCCCTGGCATTGAGGTAAATGCTGTAACACTTAAGGGGCGAACAGCCCTGATTATAGCTACACTTAATAAGGAGTTTGAATGTATTCGCGCTCTGGTAGAAACGGCACGCGGTCTAGATTTGAGGCATGAAGATGCCTCCGGAAAGACTGCACTAGTATATGCGGTGGAGAAGGGCTTCGAAGAAATAACTCAACTATTTCTTACGGAGGAGGGCATTAAACTCACAGGATCTACAGGCCTCGAGAGTCTACAGGGTAATACCGATTTGAACCACGAAGAGCTAATCGCGAAAGCTCGGGACGAGGCGTATTGTCCAATACCAAGGAGCGCACCCAAAGATAGCCTCGGGGCGGAACATGTATTCGAGATTGCCCGGTGGGCCTCTCAGGGTGCGCTTGAAGCACAACAAAAGCTGACCCTGATTGACACCAACGTCAAAAATAGCTGTGGAGAGACAGCTCTGCATCTAGCGGCTAGATATTCTAACAAGACGAGCGGGCTAGACATCTCAGTCACCCTTCTGGCAATTCCAGGCATTGAGACAGATCCAACAGACTTATGCGACAAGACTCCATTAAGCGAAGCCGCCAGATTGGGGAATGCAAGCCTAGTGTCCGTGCTACTAAAGACACCTGGGGTCAACCCAAATGCCAGAGACATGCGGGGCCGCACACCACTTTTTCTGAGTGCACGGGGCAAGCCCGAGAACAGGGATGTTGTCGGGATTCTATTACGAGACCCGCGTATTGATATAAATGCAGCAGACAAAAATGGGGTTACGCCCATCTCCCAAGCAGTACACAATAAGGCTGCAGAAGTTGCGGAGTTGCTTCTTAGGACGGGGAATGCAGACGTAAATCTAGCCGATCATATGGGATTTACACCCCTAACTTACGCGGCAATGAAGGGATTATTCAAAATATTGGAAATGCTGTTGAAGGCACCCGGGATTGATATCGAATGCCAGGATGACCGATGGTATACACCGCTGGCGTTGGCGGCGAAATATGGACATAAGGATGAGGTGGATGAATTGGTTAAGGCGGGGGCGAGCCTCATGGCAAAGACAAATAGGGGCCTCACGCCCTTAGAGTTGGCAGAAGAGTATGGGCATGTCGGGATTGTAGAGTTATTGAATAATGCGGGGTGAAGGATAGTTTGGGAGTAATGGCTAAAGCCATTGCGTAGGATATGAGATTATAATAAAAAGAGATTAATAATATCTGAATGTTATAGTAGTATATACTAGTTCCAAGAAGATGTATAAGAGTGGGAATTATATGTTGGTTGTTAAAAAGAAAGATTAAGTAAATATATATGTTCCGGTCCATTGCGGAATTCAGTCCATTCCGGAATGGACTGGACCTATACCTGAGTGGACTGAATTCCGCAAGGGACCAGGCCACTATGGAATTGTAAAACTTAATCCGTAGAAAATTTTCTTCAACGCTACCAACACACTACGGCACTGTGAAGCAGGCGGAGATTTGAGCAGGCGAAGGTTTAAGTAAGTGGACGTTTGAATGGGTGAGGAGGCCATGTTGAATATATAAAATAATAGACTCGGTTTCCACTCCATTTGTGTTCATACATTGCCAAAAGTATAGATACAGATGTTTTTTTTTTTTTTTTTTTTTTTTTTTAAATTCAATACTCGCATAAGGCATGACCAGGGCGAGGTTGAGGTGGGCCTAAAGCCCTACGCTCCCTGTTCCCTGAGCGAAGAAACTGAATACAAAAAAACACCTCCCGATCCCAAGAAATCCCCAAAACCCCTCCTCACTCATCCAGTCAACACGACCGCAGACGAGCAAAGAAGGTTTCCGCCAGATCGACAGTAGTAGACTTCCCATCGACCGCTTGCCTCCGCCGAGTCAACCCCGGATTATCCACGTCTTCCCACGAGCCGAACCTCCTTCCTAACCACTCCCCATCACCACAGACCAGGGCAACGTTATGCCCTGTCTCATCATATTTCCCACATGGCCTGCAGGAAACATCTCCATCCTCCTCCCCCAGAGTCTGCCGCCAGGTGGCAAAGTTCCCTTTACCACTCCGACATCTGGTATAATTATAATTCACCATTGCCCTTCTCTCCCATCGAACAACCCTACCCATGCCGAAACCTTTAACCCTCCGCTCCTTCTATGATCTCTCCTTATACCAGTGCCTAATTCCTCCCTTCGTGATTATTTGTACACTATCATCCCTTGACTCCTCTTTCACTAACTCGTCAGCCCTCTCATTGCCCTGTATCTCTATATGAGCTTTGACCCATTCAAAATGAATCTTGTCTCTGGTCTTCTCTAAAATGACTAGAGTCCTTTTCATATTGTAAGTTCTTACTTGACCCATCCTCTTTCTCTTTACTAGGCTTATAATAATAGGCTAGAAATTAATAAAGATTAGAATCTCTCTATTACTAGCTATCTTTTTAACTATAGTTCTAATTTCTATAATATTTTTATCCTATACTATAGCTACTTTTTTTAATTTAATACTTTTTTTGAATTTATAATTATAAATAATTCTATTTATATTTTTTTTTATCTTTATTACTATTTATAAACTAGATATTTTTTTCTATTTTTTAAAAATAAATTGCTTTTTTTTTGCTTTTTTTACTATTTTTTTTTCTTATATTAAATTTTAAAACTAATACTTTATAGTTTAATACTAGTTTATAATATAATAAAATTTATTTTTTTATATTTATAATTAATACTATAAAAAAATTTTTTTTTTAAATTTTTATTTAAATTAAAGTAGTATTAAAAATTATATAGTTAATAATATAATAAAATTATAATATAATTAATATAATTTAAAAAATAAATAAATAAATAAAAATATAATAATAATTAATAAAATTACTTAAATATTATTTATTATAATTGTATATATATATTAATAATATAATATATATAATATATAAAATTATAATTAAATAATTTTTATAATAATTTTTATTTTTTTTATTATATATTATTTTATATTTTAGAAACTAATAAAAATATTTAAATTTAAAATAAATAATTAAGTAAATTATGAATTATAATTAATATTCGAAATTAAAAATACTTATATAATAATAATATATTATTATTAGTTATAATTAAAATATGATATTATATTATTTATTTGAATATAATATTAAATATTTAGATAATAAAAAGATATAGAATTATTTTTACTTATTAATAAGCTTTTATAATTAGTCTTAATAATATAATACTAATATTATTATTTTAAGTAATATTATTTAAAATATAAATAAAAAGTACTTCTTTAAGTAAAGTAATCTAAATTCTTTATAATAAAAATATATATATAGAATATAGTTAATAGTAATTTAAAAAAAATAAAATATAAAAGAATATATTATTTATTATTTATAAAAATTTTAATTAATATAAAATATAATATAACTAAAATAATATTTTAAAAGTAAATTAAATATATTAAAATAAAGATATATATATAAAATATAACTAATAATAATATTAAAAAATAAGCTATAAAATAATATAATTAAAAAATTATAATTAATTATTTTATAAAAATATATGAAATTATTTAAATTTATGATAAATAGTTATTAAAAATAGTATTTTAATAAAAATAATATGATATTAATTTAAAAGTATTAAGATTAAAATATTAGAATTCTATATTTTAAATATTAAAATATTATTTAATATATAAAAAAATTAATTATAATTTATTAAATATATTATTTTTATTTTAAACTTATAATAAGAATAATAAATTTAAAAAACTAATTATTTTAAATATTTTAATAAAAGTTTAATATTATATTTTATAATTTTTATAATAAATATATTTAGAATAGTTTTAACAAGTTTTAATAATAATTTTTTTTATATTTTAAATTTATATTAATTTTTTTATTTTTATTTCAATAAAATATATTATAAATATTTTAAAATCTATTAATATTAAAACTTTAGTATATATATTTATTATTTTAAAAATATTTTAAATTTCTATTAATTTTTTATTTTATATTATTATAATATTTTAACTTTTTATTATAATAATTTATATTTATTGTTTTTTTTATATTTTTATAGTTATTTAAATACTAATAATAATTAATTAATAAATTTAGTTGTCATATATAATACTTTAATATAATTATATTTAATTTTTTATAATATAACTTTAAATTTTTACTTAATTTTAATTATATAAAATTATTAATTAATTATTTTTAGTTATTTTTATATTATAATATATTTTAATTAATATAATAATATATAATACTAAAATAATTTTTTATAATTATATTATAATTTATATATTTAATAATATATAATTTAAAATAAAATCTAATAAATGTATTAAAATAATTAAAAATAATTATAAAATAATAATGATATATTAAAATATTAATATTTATTTTTTTATTTTATTAAAATATATTTTAAAGTCTAATTTTTTATTTTATTATTTTATTTTTTATTAAATTAATATTTAGCTTTTTTTTTAATTTTATTTAATATTTTATTTTTAATTTTATTATTTTTTATAATTTTTTTTTAAAATTTATAATAATATTTTTAATAATAATATTTTATTATCTAATTTATTTTTTATTAACAATTTTAATTCTAATTCTATAAGATTTTAAATTATATTTATAATTAAAATTAGTATATTATTATTTAAAATTTAAAATATAATTATTTAAATTTTAATAATATATTAAAACTATTTATTTAATTTTATAATTTATTAATATTATTATATATTTTCTTTATATTTTAAACTATATTTTTGATTCTGTTTATTATAATATTTGGATCTTTTATAAATATTTATATTTTATTTTCATATTATATTATTTATTTATTTTCTAATATTTTTTTAATATTTTTTTATTTATAATATATTATATTTAATATATTTTTTAAACTAATTATATAAATAAGTAAATCTTTTACTATTAAATAGTATAATTAAAATTATTCATATATTATATTATATTATTAAATTGAATTATATTATTTAAATTATAGTTTAGTTATTTATTATATTTTAAAGTTATATAAAAATTTTATAATAATTTTAACTAATTAATATAAAAACTAAGATATTAAAGTATTACTATTATAATTATAACTATTATAATTTATATTAATAATATTTAATACTTTTTATTATAGTTATTTATATTACTAATACTAAATTATTATATATATAAGTTACTTATATATATAATACTTAATTAATAATAAAAGTTTTAGTAGTTATTATATTCTATTATATTATATATTAGATTTACTATATAATGATTAATTAGTAAGTAAATACTATAAAAACTATAAATAATTATTACTTAGGATTTAAGCTTTTATTATAATTATATAATCTTTTATTTATACTATAATAAAATATTTCCACTATTACTAATTACTAATATTATTATATCTATACTATTATAGATTATATTTACTATTAGAAATTATTTATATTATTATAATTATTTTTATTATTATTTATTATATATACTATTATAATTACTATTATTTATTTTACTTTTATTACTAATATCTAATAATAATATTTATTAATAATTATTTATATATAAGTCTTAACTAAGCTAAACAGATATACAAATATAAAGAAAATTAGTATAAAAGCTTAATAAATATTTTATAGATTACTAAATAATTAGTAAGTTAGTATAAAATAAATTATTACTAATAATTATAAAAATAAAATAATATTTAAATATATTATTAATATTATAAACTTAAATTGACTTACTTTATAATATATATAAATAGTCATAATATCTATGACTTACTAACTTATTATTAAGCTTTTTATTAAAGTTATTAATTTTTTAGTAAGATTTTGAGTTAAGTTTATTTTTTTAAATAATTATTATACTACTATTGTTAATAATACTATTATATCTTTAAACTTTTTAATAGTTTTATTAAATTATTAAAGAGAAATTTTTATTATATAAATCTAAATTAATAACTTTTTATACTAGTTTAGTAAATAATTTTCTATTAATAGAATATAATTAGTAAACTAAATTAAAATATTAGAAGAAATTAAAAAAGTAATAAAACTTTAAAAGATAATAATTAATAATTTTTATATTTAATTCTATTATATATATATAATTAATATATACTTTATTTAAAATAGTTTATATAAAATTAAAATAAAAAAAATTTTAACTTTAAAAAATTTATAAATAAGAATTAAGCTAAGTTATATTTTTTTCTAATTGAATTATATTTAAAAGCTAATTTATATAGTAATAAATAATTAAAATTATATTGAGCTATTAATTATTTAATAACTAAAATATTTAATTAAGTTATACTATATATATAAATAAATTAATAAAAAAGTTTTCTTAATCTAACTATTATAAATTTTAATATATATCTAGAATATTCTTTAAAATAGAAAACTATAGTTTAATAAGATAGTTTTTTAAATATTAATAGTATACTATATTAAACAAGTAAATATTATCTAAGTATTAAAATAATAAATAAAATAATATTATTATCTAAAGACTAAATAATAGATTAAAAATAGTAAAAAATCTTTTTAAATTACTAAACTATAAGTATTATCAAATATAAAATAAGATAGCTAAGTTATGAGTAACTAAAGTAAATAAAAGTAATTAGTTAATAATGAAAGAAATTAACTAAATACTTATATTTAAAAAAGGTTTTAATATTCTAAAGTAAGTATTTAATTATATTTACTAAAGATAAAATTTTATTATTATAAATGTTATATAAAATTATAAAAGTAATTATTTAATAATATTTTATAGCTATAACTAAGTACTTCTATTATATTTATTACTTTTATAATTATTTTTAAAAATATATCTAATAACTTTAATAGAATTAATAATATAGATTATAAACTTATTATAATTATATAAGTATAATAAATAATATTAAATAGTAGTTTTTTAGTACTATTTATATAATCTATATCTACTAGTATCAGTATTTATATATTATAATATTATTAAAAAATTATCTTAGAAATATAAGTATAATAATAAAATAAAAAGTTTTATTAAGAATAGTAATTAATAAATATAATTTTTACTTATAGATTATTATTAACTATTTAATCTATTATAAGAATATAGTTTATTTAAAAGTATAAAGACTTAATTTTAGATAAAATTATATATCTTTTTATTCTTTTTTATAAATATAGCTTAATCAATTAGAATATATAAAGATTAGTACTTTTAATAAAGGATATTATAAATAGTATAAATAATTATATCATGAATTATATAATATAAAACTATACTAGAGCTATATAATACTTTTAAAAATTTATATAAAATAGTAAATTTTATTAAAATAATTAACAATTAGTTTTAATAGTTAAAAAGTATTTAATAGCTAATTTTTGAATATAAAATACTAGTTATTTAATAATAATAAATATAAAAAATTTAAAATATAATATAATAATATAATTAAAAATAATATTTCTTCTTATACTTTTTTACTTGAAAAAGAATTATTATATTTAGTATTTATATTTTATTTTATTAGCTTCTATATATTTTATAATAAAGATAGTTAATATATATTAGTATTATTATATTTATTATTAGACATATTCTTATTTATAATATAGTTTTATTAATATTGAATAAAAATTTAAGTTTAGTTTTTTATTTAAAGTTTTTATTTTCTTTTTTTAGTATATTATTTTTTAAAATTATTTTCTAAACTTTTTTTAATCTAAAAATTAAGAAAAAATTTTATTAATAATATATTTATTATTAATCTATAAATTTTGATTTAGTTTATATTCTAATTATTTGATCTTTTATTAATATTTATTAAATTATAATACTATATTAAATATTAATACTTTTTTGACTTAATAATAATTTTTATTAAGTAGTTCTAATTTTAAAAATTATTTATTAAAAAACTAAGTATAATTATTTTAGTAATATAATTTAAGTTTTAATATATAAAATATATTATATATAAAATTAAAATTAGATTTACTAAATAACTTTAAACTATAATTATTGATTTTATAATTAGTAAAAACAATTAAAAAAAAAGCATAAATATTAATATTTTAGTTTATATGAAATATTTAATATATTAATATTTTTTAAAATAGATATAACTTATTATATAACTAAAAATTTAGTTATATTTATTTATTACTTATTTACTTAAGTTATATATATTTTTTGAATATTATAATATATTTATAAGATATTATTATAATATTTTTTTATTAGTATAAATATATTAAGAGGATAAAATAATATAAATATATTTTATAATATACTAAATTCTAGTAAAATAATAAAAAAACTACTTTTTCTAGTATTATTAAATTTAGAGTTTAGCTTTAACTAAATTTTAAATAATTTTTATAGCTAGTTAAATATTTCAACTTTATATACTTTTACTACTTATAAAATTTTCTCATTCATAATTTTAAATTATCTATCTATATAAAAATAATATATAATAAAGTATTCTACTTTAATTCTATTCTTTATAGCTAAATTTTAAAAGTATAAAAATATTATAAAATATTATAATTAAAAATAATATAAATAGAATATGCTATTATTAAAATTATATAACTATCAAAAAAAAATAATATATTATTTTACTATAGAATTATCTAAAATAGAAATAAGAAACTTAAATTCTAATTATTTATTAACAATTATTTAAAAGTATAAAATATAAATATTATAATTATTTTTAATAAGAATATTTAAATATAAGATAAAATATTTATTAAAAATATATATTAACTTAAGAAAATTTATAAAAAATATCTATCTAAAATCTCTCTAATATATATAAATGAATACTAAGACTAAAAAATAGGCTATTAGAATACTTCATCTATTAATAAATATTATAACTTTTAATAAATTCTTTAATTTATTTAATAAAAAATTAATATTTTTATTACTTAATAAGATATTTTATAGTTTTGTTAATTCTACTATAGGTTATTGCTTTTTATATTTTATTAATTATTAGTTTAAGATAATTCTTATTTTTAATATTAAAAATACTAAATAAGAACAATCTCTATCATATATATATATTTTTAATATATAAATTTTTTTTTATTATTTAAAAATATTATAGAATTCTTTTCAAATAAAGTATACCTTTATATATAGTTAATATACTACTTTTATTTTATTTTTTATATTAAGTTATTATATACTAAAAAAGATTTTATTATTAATTTAACTATTAGTAATATATTTATTATTAATAAGTTTATTAATAATTAATTTAATTTATTAATTAAAGTTAAGAATAGTAGACTTTTACTTCTTATAAATAGTAGTATTATATCTTATTATTTTGTATAAATTATAATATACTTTATAGAATATAAATATTTTAAAAAAAATAAAAGTTAATATTTTATTTCTTATAATTTCTTTTTATAAATAAGTAATAACTATAATAGTCTAAATCCTATTACTATTATTTTTAAGAGTAGTTAGTATAAGGTTTTATAGTTAGTAAGATATAAATAGTATATTCTTATATATCTCTTTTATATAAGTATCAATTATTACTTTATAAGAATAAATAGAAGAAAAGATAGATAATAATTTATTTAATTCTTTATAAGAATTTTTAATTATATTAAAATTAATAAAATAACTTTTAAAGAATTTGTTTTTATTTTAAAACTAAATTTAAAGAAATATATTTTATATTACTATATTTTAAAGTATTATAAATACTATATATTTATATTATAAATATTAAGTTTTATATTATATAAGAACTATTATATATAGGATAATAAATATTTTAGTATACTAACTAAAATATTCTCTTATATTACTAATAGTAAATATAAATAATAATAATATTAGTTAAAGTTAGTATTAATAAGAAAATAATGTATATATTTTTTTTTTTTGAATAGATAGTTAAAAAACTATTTTTAGTTTTTTAAAATTAAAAGGCTAGTAATTATTAAATATTTTTAATAAAATTAAAATAAAAGATTTTTTATTAGTAGTTTTTAAATCATAGTTTACTAAATTAAAATTATCTTCTTTTACTTTATTATTAGTATAAAAGTATAAATAAAAATATAATATTTAAAGTTAATAGCTTTTTTATAATATTTATTATAGTTATAGACACTATATTTAAAATTAATAATTTTATAAAAAACTATTTTTTTTAATTAAAATTTAAAATATAAAATAAAAGTTAAAGTATTAGTATAAAGATGAAAAAGATAGATTATATTTCAAAGATTAATATTAATAAAAATATAATTATTTTTAATAGTAGAAATATTAAAATATTAATACTTTTTTAATTAAGTTTTTACTATTAAATTTTCTTTTTTTATAGTATATTAAATAGTATATATAAATTTTATAAGATAGTTCTAATATTACCTAAATTTCTAACTTATTTGTATTTAAATATAGAAGATAATTCAAAGTTTATAATCTATAAAATTAATATATTTTTAATTTTTAAGTTAGATTTTAAAAGGTTTTAATAAATTAATAATTATAAATTATTTTTTTCAATAAGTAAAATAGTTTAATTAAATTAAATTAATTTTTCTAAAGTAAAAGTATAATAGTCTATTATAAATAAGAGGACTTTAACGAATTTAAGATTTTAGATTTATATTATTAATATTATAAATTAAATATTTAAGTTTATCACATATATTACTTTAAAATTTTAAAATATAATAAAAATTCATAAGTTTTTTTAGTTTCTCAAATAGTATATTATAAGTATCTATTTATTTCTATTTTTTAGTTTCTTTTAATTGTTTTAATAATATATTTATGTATAATACTAAATTAAAAATAAAATAACTAAAATAGTTATAAATTTTTAAAAAGTATTTAAACTTTTTTATTTTATTTAAATATTAGAAATATTAATATAATTGTCTTTTTAATAAGATATCTTTAAAGTCTATTTATAGTTAAAATATAATCTAATATTTCTATTTTTTTTTATAAAGAATTAATATTTATTTTTATTTAAAAAGATTTTTTTATTTTATAAATATTATATTACTTTCTTAAAAAGAGTTATATAGATATTATAGATTTTACAAAAGATTATAATATTATTAATATTAATTATTAAATCCTTATAAACTATATTCCTAAATTTTTTATATATTACTTAAATTATAATAGCTAGTAAATTATAGTTTTCATATTATATAATTCTATTTTTATAATATTATTAATAAGTTAAAATTACTAACTACTTTTTTAAATCTAAATTGATTCTAATATTATAGAAACTATTTACTACATCTATTTTAAACCAAATAAAATTCTTTATAACTAATTTAATTATATTATTAATATTAATTAATAGTATATAATTAATTTTAATTATAAAATTATAGTTTTAATAAAAATTTAGAAATTTAGCTTCTTCTAGTTAATCTTACTTAGGTATAATAAATAAAATGCTTATATTAGTATTATTTTTAGTTTAATAAATTTGTTCTAAGTTTTTTTCTTTAATAATTATATTATAAATTTATAATATAAATTAATAGCATAATAATTTCTATCTTCATAATTCAATTACTCTAACTTTAGGTATACTATTATAGTTTTCTATTTTTAAAAGTAGTAAGTCTTATAAAATTTTCTTTAGAAATAATTTAGAAAATTTTATTACTAAATTAAATTACTTTTATATTAATAAATTAGTAGCTATAATATCTACTTATATATTAGTATTTTTTATATTTTTAATATTTTTTCAATTATCTAGTTTATAATAATATATAACTAACTTATATAATATTTTTAAATAACAAACTTTATTTTATTTTTAGTAGTTCTAGGGCCTTTTTATATTTTTAATATAAACTTTATAATATTTTTTAATTAGATAATAATTAGTTTTTAATCTCTAAAATATATAAACTTTTCCAAAATTATATTTTAATTAATTAAATATATTAAATAAAAAGTTTATTTTTCTATATATTTTATCTAATATAATTTAATTATATATCTTATTAATTATTACTTTTAAACTGTTTAAAATAATATCTAAAAATATTTTATTAATACTTTTTCTTTATATTTACTATAAATATATAAGAATAGAATTAATTAAATTTTATATTTTTATTTAAAAATTTATTAAGACTATAGTAAATTAGTTATTTACTCTAATAAAAACTTTATTATAGTAAAGTAATTAGATTAATTAAGCTTATTCTTTATTTTTATTATTATTATATTTTACTATTATAGTTATAATAAGATTTTATATTATAGTCAATATAAAAACTTTATTTTATTATTTTTAATAATTCTCACAAAAATATCTCATATTTTAATACAATATATAATTCTTGTCTCTAACGAATTATATCTTTATTTTCTAATTTAATTTTTTTATAATAGTAGACTAATTAAAGTTTTTTTATTTTTTATAATTAAATTTAAAAATAGGTTTATTACTATTATTATAATTTGATTTATATTAATAATAGTTTTTTCATTTCTTAAATATTAGTTAAATAGTTTAGAATATTATTAGTAAAGACTATTTAATAGAGATAGTCAAATATTATTTTAATTACATTAATTTCAATTACAAAGTATTTTAGCTAAGTAAAACTAGAAATTTTAATTTAATTCCTCTAAGCTATAATGCAATTAAATATTTAGTTAAATCTACTTAATAATACTCCTTCTACGTAAACTCTAATATAAACTTCTTTATATTTAAGTTAAGTTAACATGCTATAATCTATATAGCAAGAACTTTTATTGAACTACATTTTAGGAATTATAGAATATCTCATATAGCTACTAAAGGAGTTTTCCAATAATAATATAATATTAGAGCTATGATATTGAGGGTATTGAGGATTATGATAATATTAACTAAAGTACTAATTTATTTTCAATTATCTTATTAAAAGACTCCTAAGTTCCTTAACTAATTAAGAGTTCAATTTAATTACTATTAAGGTTCTAGCTAATAAGTAATAAGGCTAAGAAGTTAATGTCCTTAATATAGTACTTTATAATTTACATTAGGTTAATTGAAATAATAATTAACTACTATTAATATATATAGTAAGATAATATTCTTTATTAATATTTTATATAACTTTATTTAATATATAAGTAAATTATATATATATTTATATTTAATTAAAAAAATTAATATTACTACAATATATATAGATAAATAGTTTAAAAACTTTTTTCTTTTAATATTTTTTAATATTAATTATTTATTCTTAATCTTAAATGCTTTAATCTATATTTTAGTGAGTTAAATAGTAAATTATTTAATTTTTATATATTATCTATTTTTATATACTATAGTATTTTTTTATTATTTTTATATAATATTTTTATTAGTAAATAGTAATAAAAAAGCTTTAAATATTAATATTAAGTTCCTAAATTTTATATTATTTTTATTCTTTTTTACAAATTAATTATAAATTATAAATATACTTTTTTTAAGTAGAAATCCTAAAATTTATATTATTTTAATTTATTTTAAATTAATTTTTTAATATTTCAATAATATTAAATTATTATTATTTAAAAATTTAAATTTTATAAGTTTTTTAATTTATTATTAATTTTATATAGTTTTTATAGTAAGTTAATTTTGATTTTTTTAATTTTTTTTTATTATAATAAAGCTATTTATTATAATTATTTTAGTAGTAAATTATTGATATTAATATTTTATTAATTTATTTTTTCAAATCTTTTTAAAATTTAATAAATTAGCTACTAATAATATATTATTAGAATTAAAGTTCTTATTTAGGTTTAGATTTAGTTTATTTAATTTATTTTATTTATAAGACTATAATTATTATTATAGTTAATTTATTATTTTAATTTTTTTATTTTTATAAACTTCTTAATTATTATTATTATTTTTATCTATTTTATTATTTTTTTTATTTTATAATTCTTCAGTTTTATTTAATAGTAATAAATATAAATTTTAGCTTTTTACTTTTTTTAATAATAATATATTTTTTTGAATATATATTTAATTTTAACTTTTATTTTTAATTAAAGTTTTAATAAATATTCTAATTATTTCTAATATTAGCTTAAACTAATATTCTAAAAAAGTCATAATATCTTTTTTATAAATACTATATAGTATAAAAGCTATTAATTTATCTTAATTTTCTATAAGCTAATACTTTTATTTCAAATCTTATATTGTTAATTTTTTTAGTTTTTAACTAAGAAATACTCCTAATTTTAATATTTTTTTTAAATAAATATAATATATACTATAGGTAATACTCAATTATTATTTCTATTAAAAGTTTATTATCTATGTGATAATATTATTATATTATCTTTAAGAGCTCTATATATTTAAAAATTTTATATAAATTTAATATATATTCTTTTTATAATATTTTTAATACTTAATAAATAATAAATTTAAAAGTAACTTTATATAATGAATTCAAAGTAGTAGTATTATTATTTAAAGTTATTTTATTATATAAATCTTTATTTATTTCTTATTCTATAGTAGTATCTATAAATTTAGTTTTTTTAAGGGTTTATTTAAATAATTCTTAAATTTATTCTAGTAATATAATTAGTTATCTAAACTTTTTAATTTATTATTTAGTTATAAATACTATTATATTTAATATTTATTTATTAAGGTTTACTTTAGTATTAATTACTATGTTATAACCTATTAAATTAGATTTATTACTTTAATTTTTAAGTTATTTTTCTATTTTAGTACTTTATTGTATTAATAATATTTTTAAAAAAGATATATTAAATATTTATTTGACTAAAGATAATCTTAGCTTAATTATTAGTAATAAAAATATAGTAGTTTACTAAAGTTTAAATATATAATATAGATTTAATTCTTCTATATCTCCTATTAGAGTATATAATTTTAAGTTATTTAATATAAAAATTTTATTTTCTAATTCTACTATTAAAGTAAATATTTATAGAATTAAAAAATTTATTAAAATATTTAGATTTAATATTATTTCTAGTAGAAAAAGTTACTTTTTTAATTGATTCTTTAATATCAAAATAATAGTTTATCTATCATAAAATAATAATTATATTTTTATTATATTAATACTTTTTACAACTTATAGTATTAGTTTTTTAATAATATACTATATTTATTATTATAATTATAATAATATAAATTACTAAGAGTATATGTAGATTTATTAAGTATCCTAAAAGCAATATTTATAATAAGTATAAAATTATTTTATATAAGAAACTATTATCTATTAGAGCTATATTTAGTATATTATTAAATTTTTTATTATTATATTATAGTTAAAAATATAATATCATAATAGTTATTATTAAAATTAGTTAAATTACTATTATTATTATATTCTAAATTAGTTATATTAATAAATATGAAAAAGTATTATTAAAATTAATTTAATTTTAAATAAAAGATTATAAGTAGTAAACATTAATTTTAAATATTAAAAAAATATAATAAATAATACTAAATAGTAGCTATTTAGTACTATTTATATAATCTATATTTACTAGTATAGATATTTATATATACTTATTTTATTATAAAATAATTTTAAAAAAGTAGTTATAATAGTAAAGTAATGAATTTTATTAAAAATATTGATTAATAAATATAATTTTTATTTATAGATTATTACTAACTAATTAATCTATTATAAAACTAAACTCTATCTAAAAATATAAAAATATTATTATAAAGAGAATTAAAGGTTCTTTTATACTTATTTAAAAATATAACTTAATAAATTAGAATACATAAAGTCTAATTTTCCTAATAAGAATACTATATATCTCTAAGAATTAATAATTATTATATAATAATTATATTAAAGCTATATATATTTTTATAAATTTGT
>WHUY01000148.1:0-63528 GCA_015179035.1 Tirmania nivea
GTCCAAGATTCTTATAAGAAACTAGCCAAATCAGTTTTCTCTCCTTCCTTTACTACCTCTTATAAAGAAGTACTCAGTAACTATATAAAAGAAATCTACTAGAATGTACTAATTACACCTTATCAACTATAGAATACTATACTTATCCCTTCTAGAAGTAACCTCAATAATATTTTTCAACCTGCCACAGTCACTACTTATTCTTAGAAGCAAGTAGCAGTCAATAAAACTCTTACTCTTATTCCTTCCGAATCATCCTAATTATTCAGAAGATATTACGATTTCTGCAAGTGACTAAAATATAATGCTACTACCTACAAAAAGAAAAAACTTATGGTTATTAATTTTAACTAATAAATCAAGCTAACCCTTAATAGACTTATTGATAATAAGCACATTACTAATAGTTGGGAAGACAACAAGGATTTTTTTATCATACAATGGTTAGATCTGGGAGATAGAATAAAAACAGTATACTAAGTATATATAAAGATATGCCATATCTAGAAAGATTACTATGATGTCTCTGAATAGTACAAAGATCATAGGATTAGAGATAGATTCTTGTATATTAGAAATATACATAAATAATTGAGATTATTGTTGCCTAGTACTTTCAATATTGAAGGTAAAAACTATCTCAAGTTAATAATCAATAAAGTATATAAAGCAACAACTTATAGTAGAATTAAGAAAACTATAAAATATCTTACTAACTAATACTAATACTAGTCCTTCTCTGAATCAGTTAAAGAGTATATTAGAAGTTATGATAGTTATTAATGGACCAAATATTCCAATAGACTACCTCTTAAGCTTGTTACTCTTTTATATATACTAGAAAGATCTTAGTTAGATATTTCAATAGATTTCCTTAAGTTAGCTCCTATCTTGATTAAATATTCTTTCTTATATCTAAATATTCCTACTAATAAAAAACATATTATCTGTATTTTACACCTTTAGATAATTGTTGATAAACAATTATGATTTAAGCTTCTTTTCCCTATTCTTGACAGTTTCACAATAGAACAATATACTACTACCTTTGATATTCATATAGTTCTGATAATGGGATATCCTTTATATATTATTTTTGATCACAATACTCTTTTCATATCATTATACTTCTAGAATTAGGTTATGAAGAATAAAATCAAATTGGAACCATCTACTGTATATTACTATTATACAGATAGATAATCTGAAATTATGAATAAGAAAATCTTATAAGTAGTAAGAGTATATAAAGTCAAAAGATCTGACTAGTTATATAAATTACCTAAGATTCAGTTAAAGGTGAACTTTAGATTTAATAGTACCAGAAAAAGTAGTCCCTTTACTACTTTACTAGTATTTAGCATATCCCAAGGAGCCTCTCTACTACCCTATCTTATTAATATATTTACATTAGTAAATAAATATTACAATAATACTTCATAAGCACTCTATAATACCAAAAAGACATAAGTAACACAAGCAAATAAATATTATAATATAACTAAATTCTTGATTAGATAATAGGTCATATTATTCTCGGAAAATATAAATATACTAGATGTTTTACCTAAGTTAAAACCTTGATAGTTAGACCCTTTCTCGATCATATTTACTAATTATACTCAAAATAATTATTGTTTAGACTTATCCCCTTAACCTAACCTTAATCTCATATATGATACCTTTCATATTTCAAAACTCAAACCATATTATCAAAACAATCATACTCAGTTTTCTAATAGACGATCTCTAGAACCGAGACTAATTAATAATGATTAATATGAAGTTGAAAAGGTATTAGAATTTAGAATAGTACTATAGTCTGGTGAATATCAATACAAAGTCAGATGATTAGGATATATTTCAGAATATAATTCCTGAGTAAATGCTAAAGATATTATAACTAAAATCCTTTCGGATTTGTAGATCAAAGAAAGTTTAGAAGACACCTTCAAAAAATAATGTATTAAGAGAGGAAAATAAAGACCTCAAATAAGAGATGAAACTTAAGCTCTTATTCAATAAGAATGGAACTATATTATAAATAAAACTTCTAATAATAAATATATTAACACCAATGTACTTTAACTATCCCTTAAGATAGGACGTGTAGAAGCTAGGATTTCAGAATAAAACTAGTAATATAGTAAATCTATTCTAAGTAGAGAAGTATAATAAGAGATATTATTTCTTGTTATTTTATTTATCTCATATTTTCTATATTCACTATTACTTGCACAGCCTTAGCATAGCCCCATACTATATAACTTATATATTTCCTATAACTCATACATTTCTTATAACTAATATTTTCTATGACTTATATATTTCCTATGACTTATATTTCCTATGACTCATATAGTACTACCCAATGGTAAATGCTATATACTATATATTCTGACTGTTAGTTATATTATTAAATAAGTATAAAAGAACTATGGATTCCCTCTAAAATCTTCTCCTTAAACTACTTCAGATAGACAATAACCTATTACAGATTAGTTAGTTAGCAAATAATCAAAAAATAGAGATTATACCTATTAATTAATATTCCTAACAGAACTCTCTACTTAATGACAAATACCCTTCTGAGGTAATCCCTCAGTAGAATTGGTATATACAAACATCTATCCTAAGTAGATATAGATTATATAAATAGTACTGAATAACTATTATCTAGTATTATTTTTTACAAAGTGACTAGCTATAATACAGTTAGTTAGTTAATAATTAAAAGAATTAACCTAATATCTATACCTGTAAAAAGCCTTTTAGAGAAGGCTTTACTATTCTAAAATAATTATTTAATCATACCTACTAAAGATGAAATTTTATTCTCATAAATATTATATAGAATAGTAGGAAGCAATAGCTTAATATTATTTTATACTTATAAATAATATCTATTTACTTTATTCTATAGCTATGACTAAATACCTCTATTATAATCTAGTAGAATATTTAGTTTTATGGATAAGTTATTTTAATAAAAATACTATATAAAAACTCTATGAATATATAAAGGAAATAGGAAAAAGGATTTTAAAAAAGTTTTAAAGAAAAAACTTTAAAATAGTATAGAATAGTAGAATTAAGATATAATATATATGTTCTAGTCTATTGTAAAATTTAGTCTATTCTGGAATAAACTAGTTATTTCTAGAATTAACTAGTCTATTTCAGAATAGATACTTATATTAGAATAGACTAGTCTATTATGGAATTATAGAATTATTCCAGAATAGTATATATATAAATTTCAAGTAAAATAAATTAAGAGAAAACCAAGTCTATTATTTTTTATATATAATAAAAGCTTAAACCTCTATATACTTAATTTTATACATACTTAATCCTCTATTTACTTAATCCTTTGCTTGCTCAACCCTATACTTACTTAATCTTCCCCTTACTTAATTCAATCTTTACTTGCTTAACCCTCTGCTTACTTGATCCCCTACTTGTTCAATCTAACCTTTACTTACTTAACTTTCTACTTACTCAATCTCCTACTTGCTTAATCTAATCTCTACTTACTCAATCCCTTACTTATTTAACTTTCTGCTTACTTAATCTAATCTTTACTTATTTAATCCTTTACTTACTTAAACCTCTACTTATTTAATCAAACTTCTGCTTACTTAATCCCTACTAACTCACTTAATACTCTGCCAACACTTATATTAAATTTATATATAAGTATAGTCCTAACCTCGTATAGTAGTTGATAGTATATAAATATCCTTCTTTTTTATATTAGTAGTAATAGTTAGAATATAAGCTTTTATAGTTATAGCAAAATATAGATTTAGCAAAGATAAGATATATAACCTCATATAGTAACTTTAGTTTTTTGCTTTACTATACTAATACAATAGAATTAAAGTAGGCTAGTCTAATATTAGAAGGAAGTCATTTTAATTCTCGAGTGGGGTAGTATTGATTTAATAGACTATATTCATAATATAGGTAATATTAGTCAGGATGAGGCTTATAGATAATACTGCAAAAAATTCTACAATAGTTAGTAGATACTTGATCAATATAAAGAATTCACAAGCTAATAAGATCATCTATTATAAAGATATCTATTTTATACTATTGAGAATATTAATTTACTATATACTTATGAGCTATTGTAGTATATTTATAAACTTTTGCTAGCATAGTATTAGTATTAAGAAGTTGAATTAGAGTAAACTGAGAGTTATTTAGACTATCTTTCTCTTATTTTGGCTCTTCTTCTTCCTTTCTTTCTTCCCTTTCTTCATCCTTATTTTTCTTTTTCTCCTCTATCTCATACTTATCTTCTTTTTTATCCTTTTTCTTATAATTATCTTCCTTTTCCTCTTCTTTATTAGTGTGCGCCACGGGGCGAGTTCAACTCGAACTGACTCGTCAAGAACCGACTCGGTGAACGAGTTTTTGTCAGTTGACAATTCACCGAGTCGGCTTTTCACTGCTTCAACTCGACTCGCCCCTACTTGGTGATCTACAGAATACTCACTAAGCCTTCTGTTTAATATTTATTATTCCTTTACTCTGTCTAGCCTGCACTGTCATAGGCTTCTACTATTACGAATTGCTTATAATGTCACGGATTGCTTCTACTATCACGAATTGCTTCTACTATCACGGATTGCCCGTACTGCTAGGGATCTCTTCTACTGTCACCGATTGCCTGTACTGTCACGGTCGCTTCTCCTGTCACTGATTGCTTGTACCATCACGATCGCTTCTTTTGTCACTGATTGCCTGTACTATTATGGTTGCTTCTCCTGTCACCGATTGCCTATGCTGTCATGTCCGTACTATCATGGATCGTGTCTACTATCACTAATTGCCTGTACTGTCATGGTCGCTTCTTCTGTCTCTAGTTGCCTATACTGTCACGCTCGCTTCTTCTGTCAACGATTGCCAGTACTATCATTGTCGCTTCTACTGTCACCAATTGCCTATGCTGTCACATCCGTACTGTAACAGATTGCGTCTACTATTACCGATTGCCTGTACTATCACGGTCGCTTCTCCTGTCAGTGATTGCACTTCTACTATCACCGATTGCCTATGCTGTCATGTTCGTACTGTCATGGTCGCCTCTCTTGTCAGTGATTGCCTATACTGTCATGGTCGCTTCTACTGTCACTGATTACCTGTACTGTTACGGTCTCTGTTATCTATTTTGCTGTCATTATTAGCACTTATTAATAATTGTTTGTATGCGACTTCACTAGACTTGGCAGGTGCATGAGTATAAACGAGGTTAGTGTAGAGGCTTGGTAAGTATTCTGTAGATCACTGAATACTCGGTGAGTCAGTATGAGGCGAGTTGCTGCTAGCGACGACTGAGGTAAGGCGATAACCGAATAAGTTTTCGAGGCCATAAACTCGAACCGACTTACCCCGTAGTGCACACTATTCTTTATCTTGCTTATTCTCCTCTTCTTTCTCTTCTTCTTGCTTATTCTCACTATTTTTATTATTTGTATTTAGGATTAGAGATAAATAACTAGAAAGTTAATATACTTTTTATTTGAATACAATCTCATATGGACTATATTCATTTATTAAGTAAATCTAATATTATTAATTTTATTATAAAATCAACTTTAAGTATTAGAAATAATTATATACTTATTGATTTATTACTAAAATTATAATAAGTAAAATTTATACTCATTGATTATTACTTAATTTAGTTTTTACTATTTAAATCTTCTACTCTAGAATAGTATTTGCTTGTTCTATTAATTGTTATGGCTGAGATTATGCAAACCGGGCCGGCGGCACCCAATGGTGGGTGGCCTAAAGCTAGCTCCGCTTTTTCTATATATACATACACATCTTGTATCTAGTTATTGTTCTTTAAGACTCAAGCAAAGTCTTGTATCGCTGGGTTACTTTACTTTATCGAATGAATAAGTCTATATTCTTCGTACCTTTAGTCCAGTTAGGCCCGAGCCTAGTAATTGTGCCTTCGTAGGCCCCATATACTGATATTCTGACAGATATTACTATTATCGCTAGCTCGCCCCTAACATTACTTCACTTCGATCAAAGGGACCATTGATCCTAGCTAATCACCCCTCCCTTGCTGTCAACACTGTCGGACAGATATTGCTGGATTATTTGGCTATATGAGTGACGTCGGAAATAATTATTTAACCCCTCTATTTGCTATTTTGACTGATTTGGAGCTTATTGCTAATCATTTGTATGTCATGAATACGATCTCCGACAGGTGCAATCATTACAACGAGCGCAAAGAGCTGAGCGAGCTTTAATACCCTGCGAGCTTTAATACCCCGCGAGCAAGCTCATCCCCCACTATATGAGCTAAACAAGCTTATCCCTCGCTATATGAGCTAAACGAGCTTATTCCCCACTATATAAGCTCTATACCCTAAACGAGCCTACGAATCATACGACAAGTGCAACCCGCACAATAAGTGTAACCTGCATGATGAGTGTAACCCGCACAATGAGTGCAGCCATACAAGAGCTTAAACAGCTCAACCATGAATAGTGCAATGAGCACACCAAGTATAGTGAGCTCAACGAGTATCACGAGCATACAAATGAACAAGATCCTCCCCCTTGCACTGGCAGGTCGGGTTAGACAGCTAGGAAGATATGCATTGAATCTTTTCCTACTGTTGCGGTATTTTTCCTACAGAGTTTTGACTGCACAGAGGTTTTTAATGGCAATAGTATATGGGATACCCCCCCCCTATCAAGATACCATAGATCTATGATCCATATATATGATACACCTCATGTTTGAGATACCTCGGGTCGGTTTACCCATATTATGGAAAGCAGATTGATAGCAAGTTGTGAAGCTGCTCGGTCTGATGTTTAAGCACTGGCATGATGCCACTATATTTGAGAGAATACCCCGTCCTTTTAAACCACCCTATAAGATATATAATAACCATTGTGATATCTATCTCCGGGTCGGAATAGGTAGTATGCTCAGTTACGTGAGCACCACTCAGGCAACACCATTGAGGCATCTATCTCTGGGTTAGAGTAGGCAGTAGGCTAATACATGTAAGCATCAAGCAGGCAATACTATTGAGGCATCTATATCCATATCGGAATAGGCAGCAGGCCAACATATATGAGTATTGAGAGTGGATTATCATCAGGGTTAGTAAAGTTGGTCAGTCGGGACGCCCTCTAGTAGAGGAGAAGTAATGTTATGGCTGAGATTATGCAGACCGGGCCGGTGGTACCCGATAGTAGGTAGTCTGAAGTTAGCCCCACTTTTCCTATGTATACATGCACATCCTGTATCTAGTTGTTGTTCTCTAAGACTCGAGCGAAGTCTTGTATCACTGGGTTACTTTACTTTATTAAATGAATGAGTCTATATTCTTCGTACCTTTAGCTCCGTTAGGCCCGAGCCTAGTAATTGTGCCCTCATAGGCCCCATATACCGATATTCCAACAGATATCATTGTTATCGCTAGCTCGCCCCTAATATTAATCCTTATATTTGAAGATAGTATAGATATCTTTATATTAAAGAAATTCCATAATATTCTATAACAATAAGTACTTTACCTTTAAACTTATTACTATTATTGCATTAAAGAATTTTTAGTAAACCAAATTGTCTAATTTATATTATTAGTATATTAATAACTTGTGTACTTTCTTTAAACTTTAAAGAATAAGTACTAAAGTATTTACTAAAATAATCTTAAATATATAAAATCTATTAGTATTCTCTATCTAGATCAGCTCACATATTAATTAGATTGATTTGTACTTGTTCTTAAAGACTATTTATAACTATTGGTTATAATAGACTATGGCTTTGGCTTAGTTTGTTATATATATAAAGCTGATAGTATTATAAAAGTTTAGTAACCTAAATAAAATATTAATTTAATATAATATATATAAGTAGATTTAAGCCTATATTTTACTATAAATACTTTTATAATACCTCTTATTAATAGTATTATAGGTCTTATTCTTTCCTATATATAGTAAAGTATTATGAATATATATGATAATATTAAATATATTATACTCTAAAACTACTTATTTCTTATTATTATTTTAACTAGTAATAAAATAAAGCATATTATTATATAGCTTATATTTATTTAAAGCCTTCTATTAGAGTTTAATTTCTGGCAAATTACTTGCTAAAGTTTATAAGTTTAAGTCTCGAAGATATACTTTTATTTTATGATATCTAAGTTATAGTTACTTACTATATACTTGAATTAGATTTTAAAAAATTACTTCTTAAAGGTCAATCAAGATTTACTACTTATTATATATAAATACTCTTTAAACTTAGTATATATAATACTAGAGAATGTTTTAATTGTACTTTAAGATAGAGTAGAGCCTAGTGGGTAAAACTAATCTAAATTATTATTACTATTATCTTTGGCAACTAATATTATAGTAAAAGAAAGAATATTATAGTATACTAGTAATATTATTAAATATAAAGTATATTGTATTGAACATTGAAGAGTATATTATATTAAAGAGTATATTATGTTGAGAAGTATATTATATTAAGGAATATTTTATATTATATTTATTGTATTGAAGAGTATTATTCTATTATATTAAAGAAAATCTTTTCTGAACTAAAGATTCTAATTCTATAATAGACTAGTCTATTGTAGAATCCAGTCTATTTCAGTATAGACTAGTTTATTCTGCAATAGACCAAATTTTACAATAGACTAGAATATACATATAATAGATTCCTATATATAAGTTCTTAAAAATAGAAAGTTTAGAAGGAGAGTAGTATTATAAGTATTAATATATATTTAGAATATCTTTTAAAATAGAAAACTATAAACTAGTAGAATAGCTTCTTAAGTATTAATAATATACTATACTAAAGTAAAATATATTATCTAAGTTAGCTAATAATAAGTAGTATAATAATACTATCTAAAGATTAAATAAAATACTAAAAGTAATAAAGGATCTTCTTAGATCAAAAGATTTTAAGTACTATTAAATATAAGATACAATCATTAGGTTATAAATAACTAAGGTAAATAGAGGTAACTAGCTATAATTTAGTTAGTTAGCTAATAATTAAAGCAATTAACTTAATACTTATACTTATAGAATACTTTCTAGAAAAGGTTCTAGTATTTTAAAATAAATATTTAATTATACTTATTAATAATAGAATTCTATTCTTATAAATATTATATAGAATAATAGAAAGTAATAGCTTAATATTATTTTATATTTATAAATAATATCTATATATCTTATTCTATAATTATAACTAAATATTCCTATTATATAGCCCTAACTAATATAACTTTAGTACTAACTATACTTAAAATATAAAGATAGTTAAAAGAAATTATTATAAGTATAAATATATATAGTATGTTAAATAGATAAATTAAAAAGTAGGTAAAATAGAATTAAGCTACTATTTAGTCTTATCTTAAATAGTATATCTTAGTTTTACTTAAAGAAATATAAAAAAAAACTACTAATCTAATAGATAGTAAGATTAAAATTATAAAAATATAGCTTAAAAAAGTTAATTATTATTAAAAAAAAATTATTTAATATCTAAGTTATCTTTTTAGTAAAATATTAATAATAATCTGATTAAAGTTTATTTATATATCTTAAACCAATACTTAAAAGGTGAAAGATATTATAAATAGATTACTTAAAAATAACCTAAGTTAATAATTATATATACTATTATTTATTTAAAGTAAATATTAGAATATAAAGATTAAATGGAAGAATAGTAGCATAATTATATGTAGAGTAATAAATATATTATAGAAAAAAATAAATATAGTAGTATAAAGTAGGTATAGTATGATAAAATAGATATAGTATAAAAAAAAAAAAATCCTAATAAGATTAAGATTATAAATAAAAATAAGTATATATATTCCTTTATTTTTAGATTTAGAATATTTAAATTAATATAAATAATAAAATTAAGTAATAAGTTAGTTTAATAATATAAAAATACTTTTAAGGTTTTCTATTAAAATATATTTATATTATACTAGTAAACTAGAATAATTCTAAATAATATATTAAGATTTTTAAAGTTTGTTTACTACTAGTTAAGAATAATATAGAAATTATTAGTATTTCTAACTTAGTATTTATATAAGATAATTTATCTATTTATATCTTATATTTTACTTAAAGTTAATTAGAAAATAAAAAGTAAAAAGTAATATATTATCTAGCTTATTGTTTAAACTTAAACTCTATTAAATATATTTGATAATATTTTATAAAAATACTTTATTAAAAATTTCTAAATTTTACTTTATATTTTAAAGAACTAGTAATTATTATAAAATAAATATTTAAATATTCATAGAAAATATAGAAAAAAGTATCTTTATTTTTATTAGATTTATTAATTAGATCTATACTATACTATATTACTATTATTATTAAAATAAAAAAGTACTATATTAAATATTAGTATTAAGTATTTTATATATATCTATAGATTTATATTAAAATTCATGATTATATTATATTATTTAACTAATTAGTAAGTTTTATATTACTATATATATAGTTATACTTAGATTATAAATAAGAAATAAGTAAATAATTTTTTTTATATACTATAAATATAAAATTATAATAATATAAACTTTTTAAAAAAAAATATATAAAAAGTAATAACTATTTATTAAAAGAAAAAAAAAATTATTAAAAATTATAAATTAATAGTAAATAATAAATATATAAAATATTTTAATAAATATAATATTAAAAAATATAATAATAAATTTATATAATATAAAATTATTATTTTATAATTATTTTAATTAAAAAAAATACTATTATCTATTAAAAAAGATTTATGAATAAATTATAAAAAAAAAAAATTAAATTTTTTTTAAAAGTAAATTAAATATAATTATTAAAAAAAAAAATATATTAAATAATATATTAATAATAATATTAAAATATATATAAAAGATTAAGTATTATAAATATTAAAAAAATATATAAAAATAAGATTAAAAAAAATATAAATTTATAAAAATAATATATTAAAACTAATAATTATTAAAAAAAAAAAATATATTATTAAATATTATAAATTAATAATAAATAATAAGTATACTATTAAAATATATAATAAGAAATTTATAAATAAAATAATTATTTTTTTATTATTTTAATTAAATACATATACTATTATTTATTAAAAAAATATTTATTAGTAAATTATAAAAAAAATATAATATACTTTTTGTTAAAATTAAATTGAATATAATTATAAAAAAAATTAATATTAAATTATATATTAGTTATAATAGTAAAATATATATAAAATATTAAGTATTATAAATATTAAAAAATATTATATAAAATATTATAGTATTATTGGAAAATATAATATAATATACTATTTTTAATATTTAATATTTTATAAGTATTTTTAAAAATACTAATATTTAAAAAGATATTTTTAAACTACTAGTATATAAAATATAATATTTATAATAACTAATATATTTACAATACTTTAGTATTAATATTAATATAAAAATATGAAATTAAATTATATTTATAAATTTTAAATATTTTTTAAAAATATATATTTAAAATTATAATAAAAAAATGATTATTATAAACAAAAGTATAAATTATAAAAAACTAATTATTTTTATAAATTAAAAAAAAATTATATTATGAAAAAAATTATAAAAAATTATTAATATTATGAAAATAATTTATATTATTGACTATATTATTTTATAATTTATTATTTAATATAATAAAATATTTTAAGTATTATATAATATTAGAAATAATTAACTATAAAATTATTGATTTATTGAAAAAAAAGATATTAAAAAAAAAGTACTAAAAATAAAAATTTAAAAAGTATAAATAAATATAAAAATTAAAAATATTTTTTTAAAATATAATGAAAGTAAAAATAAATATTATAATATAGTAGATAAAAATATTAGATTATTAATATTATTTAAAAAAAAATATAAAAAATAATAAACTAATATTTATTTATATATATAATAATTTTTATTTAATTATAAAAAACTAAAATAAATAATAAATTATAAATAATAATTAATATTTTTTATATTTTTATTATTATATATTATAATAATTATATAATAAATTTATTATTTATATAATGTATATTTTTTATAATTTTCTAAATATAAACTATTATAGTTTTATATAAATATAATATTAATATTATATTTAAATATTATTTATAACTAATGTAATTATATTCAATTAAAAAAACCTAATTATAAAAATATTTTAATAACTTAAATTATATTAATAATTATATTAATATTTATAATAATTAAAAATAATTTATAATAAAAATAAAAATTGAGGATTATAGTAATTTAAATAGAATAGTAATTAAAAAAAAATTAAATTATATATTAAATTTATAATATAAAATATTACTAAAGAATAAAATATTATTAAAAAAATAATTAAATAAATTATTAAAATAATATATATAAATAGAAATACTATATTAAATAAAAATAAAATTCATAAAAATATTATATCTATAATAATAAATATACATAATATATAAATAATTATTAAAGAAATAATAAATTAAGTATAAATAAAATATAATACTATATTAATTAATTAATTTATTTAAATTTTAAATAATTTAGTTTTAGACTTTTTAAATATAATAAAATTATAAAAAAATTTTATTAAAATTTAATTTAATATATTAGAAAATAGAATTATAATGAATTAAATTTAAGAAAAATTTAATAAAATATTTAGAATATATAATTAAATTATAAAAAATTATCATAATAGGTAAAAATATCATAAAAATAAATAATAAAAATATATTTTAATAAAATAATAAAAGTTAAAATTCTTTTCAATTTATAAACTTTTATTATAAATATAGTAATATATAAATATAAATATAAATATAATTATATATTAGAAGAAATTTTAATTTAAAATAAATATTATATTTAAAAAATAATAAATATTTTTAAATAATAAAAATATTAATAAAACTTTAATAATAATAAACAGTAATTTAAATTGTTAATTATATATAATTATATTATTAACTAAAAATATAATAGAAAAAATAAAAATAATTAATATATTTTGTAAAAAATAAAAGAAAATTTAATTAAAATAAATTTAATTAATATAAAAAAATATTATAAATTATAATATAAAATATTATTTAACTATATAATATATTTATATAATAGAATTAAAATTTAATTAAATAAATATTATAAAAAAAAAGAAATAATATATATATTATAATCAAAAATTATTAAATATAATAAAAAAATAAATATAATATTTGAAGAAATAATAATAGAAAAATTAAATATTATTAAAATAATAATTATAAAATAAAATAATTTAGTTTATAATAATTTAATATTAATATATATATTTATTAGTTAATTATAATAAAATAATTTATAGTAAATCTTAATATTAATATAATAAAATAAATTAATTAATTATTAAAAAAAACTTATAAAATATTATAAAAAAGATAATAAAAAATATTTATAAAGATAAAAATATAATTTAAATATATTTTAATATTATTTTATTATTTAAATTTAATAATTATAATTTAATATAAATAATATTATATTATAATTATTTGATTAAATATTAATAATAAGTTTTAAACTAGAATACAATTTTTATTATTATTTAAATTATAAATTACTTTTATTAATATATTTTTTTTTATATATATTTTTAATATTTATATTATTTTTTAATCTAATTAATATAAGTTAAAAATTATATTATTAATAATATTATAAAATTATTTTAAAATATTTATTAGTTATAATAAATAATATAAAAATATACTAGTAATTTTAAAATATTTATTTAGATATATAAATAATATTAATAATATTAAATATATTAAAATATATTATATTTCTAAAAAATAGTATTATATTTAATTATTATTAAAATATTGCTTTTAAGTTAATTATCTTTTATTATATATTTAATATAATTAATAATTTTATTTATAAAGTATATATAATTTTATTATAAAATATTTTATAAAATTATAATATTATTTAATATATATTTTAAATAATCATTAAAATAGTTTTTAATTATTATAAAAATAATAATATATATTATATTAATATTTTTTATAATATAATAATAAATATTTTATATTTTATATTATATATTAAATTTAAAATTAAATTATAAAAATATAATTATTATATATATATAAAAATAAGTAAAAATTATAAATAAATACTAAACTATTAATTATAATTAGATAATATTTTAATTTTACTTCAATAATTAAATTTAAATTTTAATTAAGTAATATTATTATATAATTTAAATATAACTTAAAATTTTTAATTTTAGTTTTTAATATAATAATAAATTAAAATTATAATAAAATTATATAATTTAATTAAAATATATAATATTTATTAAATTACTAAATATCTAATAAGTAATTAAAAATATAATAAACAACTAAATATTGACTTAATATATATTATAATAAAAGTTTTTTTAATAAATACTTAAATATATTTATAAATAAATATAAATAACTAAGTTATTATCTTTGTTTAATTAATCTTTATTTTAAATAGAATAAAATAATTAATAAAAAATTATAAATAATTAATATATTATTGGAAATAAAGAAAAAACTTATTTTGTATTATATATTATATTTAATTAATTATTAAATAAGTATATTTTTAAGTTATAAGTATTTTTATTATTTAAATTAAATTAAAAAATAAAAAATAAATACAATTTAGAATAAATTATAATATATGAAAAAAAGTTTAAAAAAAAAATTCAAAATTAAAATAAATAAAAATTTAATATAAATATAGAAAATTAAATTATTAAATTAAATATTAAATATATTCTTAAATATAAAATTAATTTTAATAATATATTTGACTTTAAATCTAATCTAATAAAATCTAATAAAATATAAAACTTTAATATAATAATATTAAAAAAATTTCTAAAAGTTAATTTAATATATATTAATTATAATATAAATTTGATAAATAATAATTAAAATATATAATTTAATTAATAATAAGATTTTTATTATTAATAATATTTAATTTTAATTATATTTTAAAATTTAGTAAAAAATTATTTTAAATATTTAAATAAATATTAAAAATAATATAAAATATTATATAATTTTTAATTTATAAATTATAATAGTATATATAAATATAAGATAGAATTATAAGTATATATTATTTAGTAATATATTATTAATAATATAAATATAAGTAAAATTATATATAAAAGACAATATTTATAATCAATACTAAAATATTTATTAATAGTTAAGTAAAAATATAAGATATTATAAGGATATAAATTATTAATATATACTTTTAGATATATATAATACTCAATACTATTATTACTTATAATATAAGTAATAATTTATAATATTATTTATATATATATTAATTAGTACTATAGTCTATAATAGATAATTTATAATATAGTCTATAATATAAACTATAATATTATCTTCTTTTAAGAGCTAAAGTCCTTTAAAACTTAGTTGGAATCTAGTATTATGAAATAAAAATAATAGCTAAAATATAATAGTTTATAAAGATATAAATAAGATATATAAGATAAGAAAAATAATACTATAAACTATAAGAAATAGAGATAATAGTAGTAGATACTAAAAAAATATAATATAAATACCATATTAAACTGTATAGACTTTAAAAAAAGGTTATAGTTAATATAAAATAAAAAAAGTCTAAGAAACTAGTAAATACTAAAGAAGTTTTATATAAATCTTAATAATATTAATATAAAATTAAATATAAATTAGTATAAGATAAGATAAAATATTATTTCAATATAAAATAAGAAAAAATGAAATATAAAAGGATATTAAGAACAATAAGATAAAAAAGTAAGAATATTATAAAGAAAAAAATAAATATTATAGGAAAAACTTACTAAGTTACTAAAAAATATTAATAGAAAAAATAAATATTTTGGAAGATAGTTATCAAGCTATCGAAAGGTATTAATATTAACTTCATAAAGTTTTAATCTTATAAACTATTGTAAAAAAGCTTACTAAGTTATTATAAGGTATTAATATTAAGTTTATAAAATTTTAGTTTACTAAACTATTTAAGTAAGGCTTACTAAACTATCAAAAAGTATTAAGTTTGAACTTAAAAAAAAAGATAGTAATAAGAAAAATATAGTAGAATAAATAATATATAAAAGTAATATATAAGAAGAGAGCTAAAAAAAATAAGGGAATACTAAGAATAAAAATATAAATAATAATATAAATAAAAAAAATCATAAAAATAATACAAATAATAAAAATAAAATATTATAACTAAAAAAGATAATAAAAAAATAAAATATATATAATATAGATAATTTAATAATATTATAGAATAAACTATAATATAAACTATGAATATATCTTTAAGAAGTATATATAGACTTTAGAGATAATATTAGTTATAAATAATAATATAAATATAAATTATAGTATAAATAATAAATAATAATATAGATATAAATAATAGTATAAATATAAGTAATAGTATAGATATAGATAATAGTAGAGATATAAGATAGCTTATATTATGAACTAAAATATATTAGATATTATATAAAAAATAAGAATAAAAAATAGAATTAATAGCTTTATATATATATAATTATACTTACCTATAATACTTAATATAATATTATTTATAATATAGTTATATTCTATAATAATATTCTTATTATTTATAATATAAGTAATAGTTTATAATAGTCTATAATAATTTATAATAGTCTATAATAATATCTTCTTTTAAAGCCTAAAGTCTTTTAAGACTTAAGTTTTTTTTACTAAAGATCTTAGTTTATCTAGATATTAAGTATAGAAATTGTTAATAGCTTTCAATTTATTGATATTAATAGCTAGATCTTAATTTAGATTATTATAGCCTACTTATTTAATTAAATATTAGATTTTTTTCTATTAAATTTATAAATTAAAAACTTTTTCTATATACTATTTTTTATTATTATTAATTATAACTAGTAAAAGTAATAGATTATCTTAGCTAAATAGTAGATTATTATTTACAAGATCTAAGAGTAATATATATTAGACTTAATAATAGTAAACTATTAGTAAAATGTTTAGTTTATATATATATAATAATATTACTTTAAAGATTTTATAAGGTCTAATATATTTATAATTTAGTTTTTTATTTAAGTATTAGGTAGTAATATATTAAGTATGAAACTATATAAGGTCTTTTTTTATTAGTACTAGTACTGAACTTTATTATTTATTTATTTACTTCTATTATCTTTTTTAAACTCTTATTATTTTATTTTATAAATATTTTATTAGTTCTTTTATCTTTATAGCTATTTATATTATACTCTATTATTTTAATTCTTTTAGTATAAGTAAAAAATTAAATTGCTAAAGTAAGTCTCTACTATAATTTGTAAAAAATAGTAATATATCTATTATTTCTTATATGTAAATATTTGATAAATATTTAGCTAAGTAAACCTACTTTTTCTAATTATTTTAAATATAGTTAATATATATATATAAGTATTATTCTAATATAGTATTAATTTATTTTATTTAGTTATTAGTTTATAAATAAAATAAGCTTAAAAATAGTAACTTTATTTAAAAGATTTAATATAATATTTTCTAGAATTTTATAATAAATTATATTTTTTAATCCACAATAATTATTTTAGATAAGCTATAAAACTAGAAAATATATTATATAAAGAGATTTACTAATTTCTTAGCTATTATAGTATCTCAATAAGATATAAAATAATATATTTTTGTTAATTAATATATAACTACTAAAATTATATAATAATTATTTAATTAAGATAATCCTAATATAAAGTCTATTAAAATATCTTACTAAACTTTTTATATTATTAGTATTAGTTATAATATTTTAAAAGAAGTATACTATAATATCTTAGAATATGAATAGAAATAATAGTTTTATATATAGTAATCTACTTTTTTATATATTTAAAGCTAATAATATTATAATAATAATAGCTCAAAAGTTTTAGAGTATTTAAAATATCTTATTATTAAACTTAAATAATATTTTTCAATTAATTATATCTTTAAAGAGTTATAGCTTAGTATATAAATCTTCTTTTGAAACTTTAACTTACTATTATCCTATTTATATTCTATTAAAAAGATATTTCTTAATTATTTTTATCTTTATTATCGCTTTTTTAATATTTTTTATAATAATAAATTAATAGTAAATCTTTATGAAAATAAGGCTTTAATTAATTTTTTAATTAATTAGTTATTATTTACTATTATATTTATTACTAAATTATAAGATTTTAATACTATTTGATATTAAAATTTAATATATTTATTTCTTTTTTTAAAAAGATTTCCTAACTTGTATATAAAGGTATTTAGTTTACTAATAGTTTTTTCTAATTAGTAAATAATTTTAAAGTTAAACTAAGAAAGATATTCTAATTATTATACTTAATAGTAATTAAATAGCTTTATAAATATAAAGTATTTAAGATTTTTATAGTTAAAGAGTACTTTTATAGGATAAATAGTTAATTTTAGTTTTAATTAATATTTCTTAATATATTATATAATAGTCATTAGTTTTTTATTATAGATTTTATAGTTCTATTTAGCTAGAATATATTTTTTTAAAAAGTGTACTATAAGGTATAGTATTCTATATTTATTATATAATCAAAGTATATTAGTAGATATATAGTTAGATATATTAATTTTAATAAGTATCTTATTATTAAAGTTAAAATAACAAAAAATAAGAGTAGTATTATATACTTATTTAAGATATTAAAATATTGATTTATATTTATTATTCTATTTCTAAACTATATTCTTTTTAGTAAGCTTTATTATAAGAACTACTATACTTAAAATATCTTTTATAAACTATTAATAGAAAAAGTAAATTCTATAAATACTTTAGTATTATAAATATTTATAAGGGATTGATAGTCAATAATTGCTTTAATTTTAGTTGAATTTATTTATAGTTTATCTATTAATATAATTATACTAAGATACTATACTTTTACTTTATAAAATTTATATTTATTTATTTTGAAATATAGGCCTACTTTTTATAATATTTATAATACTTATAATATATAATATATATATTCTTTTAATATATTTCTATATATAAGGATATTATTAAGATAAGTTATAGAAAAATTATTAAAAAATAGATAGAAAATATTTTTAATAAAATATTAAAAACTAACTAAAATATTAGTAAGACTAAATAGTATGACTAATTTTTTAAATAATCTATATTATATTTAAAATATTATTTTTTATTTTTGTCTTTTTATTATTCAAATAAGATTATAAATAGTTTAGACATCTAAAATTAGATACTAGTATTATAGTTTCAATAATCTTATAAGGGTTTTTTAAATTAAGAATAATTAATATTAATTTTTTATAGTACTATTATTTAATCCTTAATAATTAATATATAAAGATAATAATTTATCTTTTTTCTTAATAAATAATATTTATACTTCTATTGAGGAAGATAAAGCTTAAATGAATTCTTTATAAAGATTTTTGTTTATCTAGTCTTTAAATACTTCTATTTTCAGTCTTAACAAAGAATATAAAGGTCTAAATAATAATATAAATCTTTTTTTTGATGAGATTTTATAGTTATAAAGCTAGTATAGTAAAAGTACTTTTATAACTACTTTTTTAAAAAATAATAAAAATTTATAATATTCTTTAAATAGAATTTCTTAAATCTTATTATCTTGAATTTAAGATTCTTCTTTTAGTAGTTTATTAAAAACTTGATTTAATTTATATATAATAAATTAAAAAGATTTTTCTACCTTTTTTGTATTTTTAATTAATTAACTAAAAGTAAAACTAGCAATTATAGTAATTTAAGATTATTATAAAATTAGTATAGAAATTCTAGTAATAAATAAAAGATTATAATAATAATATTATATATAATATTTAAAGTTAAATATAATTATATTTTATATAAATTATATATTTATATTATAGTAGTAAAGCTAAAGAATTTCTAATATAAAATAATAATATCGTAATTTAATACTAAATGAGAATAGTTATTCTTACTATTATCTAATAGTTATTTATAACTTTATTATAAATATAATAATTTTTAATTTTATAGGTTATTTATTAATTACTTCTAATATTTAAAGTTCTTTAAGTTTATATATTAAAAGTTAGTAATAACTTAAAAAGTCTTTATTTATAAGTATATATTTAATAGTTTTATAATTTATAAAAGTATAAATTAAGATATTATTATTATTATTTTTTAATTTATAAATAATTATAAGATAATTTTTTTTTAACTTTTTCTCTAATATAAGCTATAATAATGAAGTAAAAATATATAAAAAAGATTTCATTATCTTTATATTAGTACTATTTTATTAAGAAAAAGCTATACTTTTAATATTAATAATATAGTATTATTTTATAATATACTTTCTACTACTTAAAGAAGGATTATTAGGTTTAAAAATAAGTTTATATTCTATAACTTAGTCTAATAAAATAGTAGTAATAACTATTAACTATTTACTTAATTTACTCTTTTAGAAATATTTTCCTTTATTTAGCTAAGAAATCTATTAGTTATATATATATTTTTATGGTTATTAATAGAGTAATAATAGAAGTTTATAATATAATAAAAGTATTAGTATATAGATAGAAAGTTAGTATAGAATCTAAATATATAAAATAATTACTAAATTATAACTATAGAGCTTATTATTATATATTAAGATATTGATAAATAGTAATAAATTTATTGAAAATAGCTAATTTAGAATATATACTTAAAAAATCTTATTAAAGTTAAAAAAATATATTTCTTTTGACAATAGCTAGCTTAACTATATTATTCTAGATAATTTTAGTAGTATATCAATAAAATTTAATTAAATAAGTTATAAAGTCATATATTCTTTGAATAATAGTATAAAGTTTATATTTAGTATTTATTACTTTATTAGAATCTTTAAATATGTTTTTAAGTATTATAATAAGAGTATCTAAATTAGTTAAATTTATATTATTATTCTAAATATATAGTATAACTTAATTAAATATTTTATCTAAAAAGGAATTAACCATTAAGAGCAATTTAGCTTATTTACTAATATATATAACTACTTTTAAATATAATTGAGTTAAAAAAAGATATAGCTTACTTTAATCTTTACTATTAAATTTTTTTATGTTAGAAATCTTTTTAACTTAATTCTTTCCTCATAGTTAATTTCTAGTTAAAGTAGTATTAATATTCTATATAGTTCATAATTAAATATAAATATTATTGATAACTTTTTCTTAGAAATATATCTATTTTCTAGTCTATTGTAAATATTATTATAAATTAATAATTTGATTGTATAAGGTAGTATTATTTATACTTTAAAAAAAAAAGACAAAAATTTAATCTAAAAAAATAATAGTTTTTTATATTATAGTAGTATAATTATTATTAGTATTAGTAAGGTATACTTTTACTTATAACTATATAAATATATTTATAACCTCTAGTAGTAGTTCAATAATAGGTTAAGTTAATTAAAATATAATAATTATTAAATAAGGTTATACTTAGTAGAATATAGAAATATAATATAAAATTATAGTATAAACTATAATATAGACCATAAATATATTTTTAGAGAGTATATATAGACTTTATAGATAATAACTTAGTTATAAATAATAGTATAGATATAGACTATAGTATAAACTATAGATAATAGTATAAATATAGGTAACAATATAAATATTAGTAATAATATAAATATAAATAATAGTATAGATATAAGGTAGCTTATATCATGGCACATACTGGCGACAGCTGATAATCTCCGTTATAGTTGTTTATCAAGCTAACACTAAGCCATCATATGCGTAAGCCATTTATGCATGTATGTCAACTAGGTAATAGAAGGTCATGAAAGCCGTGCATAGTGACTAGTTAATGATAGAAGGTCATGGAAGATCTACATGGCGACTAGTTAGCGATAGAAGGTTATGGAAGCTATGAGTGATTGTTGCTTGGGATTTAGACTTCTGTTGTGATTATGCTCTCTTGCTCTCTCTCTTCTTATTCTCCATGTAACGTCTTATATTATAAGCTTTGATAATACAGACTCTGCCTTTCGTCAACCATGTCTTCCAGTGCTCCTACCCATAGCCTTTGCCACAGTCTTGTGCGCTCCTTGGAGATACATCTATAGTCACAGTTATTGACCTTCACTATTATAACTTATATTATAAGTTAAAATATTTAAAATATTATATAAAAAATAAAAATAAAGATTAAAAGTAATAATCTCATATATATATAATTATTCTTACTTATAATATTTACTTTAATATAAGTTCTTTTTATTATATATATAAGTAAGTTTATATATATAATACTTAATATAATATTATCTATAATATAAAAAATAGCCTATAATATATATATATTACTTATAATACAATTGATATTCTATAATAATATTCTTATTATCTATAATATAGGTAATAGTCTATGATAGTATATAATAATTTATAATAGTTTATAATAGTCTATAATAAATAAATAGGAAAGTATAAAGTGATTACTAAAGAATATCTTAATATTAGTACTAAGAAAATAAATATAATAGATATATTAACCTATATCTAGTTGACTATATCTATTTATATTATAAAATCATAGTTATAAAATTTTTATATAGCTTACTATCTTATTAGTATTATATATTTATTTTTTCTTTTTAAGAAAATCTCTTAACTTTCTTATTATTATATTAGACTAACTATCTTTATTACTAAGATAGTTAGAATAATAGTAATATAGAACTTAGATATAGTATAATATAAGGTCTATTAATATAATATAAATAATAATAATAATATAAATTTATTAGTTAAATTATTATACTTAATAGAATAATAAAAATATAATATTATATTATAGTATAGACTATAGTATAGATTATAAATATAACTCTAGAAAGTATATATAAGTATAGAATATAACTATAAGTATATACTACTTAATAGTATACTATTAGTAATATAAATATAGGTAAGATTATTGAGAAGAGATAATACTTATAATAGCTATTAGAATATTTATTAATAGCTAAGTAAAAATATAAGATATAATAAAGATATAGATTATTAATATATATTCTTAAATAAATATATAGCTAATAATAAAGACTATAGATAATAGGTAATCTTAATATTAACTACTAGATAGCTAAAAATATAAAATATTATAAAAATATAAATTATTAATATATACTTTCTAGATATATATATAGCTAAAAATAAAGACTATAAATAAGATTATAAATATTAAGTAATACTTATATAAACTAATAGAAATATAAAATATTACAAGGATATAAACTCTAGATATAGACTATAGACAAAAGCTATAGATAAGATGATAGATATAATATAATACTTATATTAACTTTTAAGAATATAAAGTATTATAAGAATATAGACTATAGATAAAGAAAGTATAACTTATAAATACTACTAAAATATAAATAGACTATAAATATAAAAAATTATAATAACTAAGTTAAAGTATAAATTATTATATAAGAAAGTAGAACTAAAGAAATAAAGATAATAATTTGTAATATTATATATATATATAATAATTAGTAATATAGTCTATAATATATTAGAGGCAAGCTAGTAATAATAGTGATATCTGTTAGAATATCAATATATGGGGCCTACAAAGGTACAATTATTATACTTGGGCCTAACTGAGCTAAAAGTATGAAGAATATAGACTTTTATTCAATAAAGTAATCTAGTAATATAAAACTTTACTTGAGTCTTAAAGAATAACAACTAGATATAGAATATATATGTATATATAAGAAAAGCAGGGTTGACTTTAGGCTATCCACCATTGGGTACCACTAGCCTAGTCTGTATAATCTCAGCCATAATATTACTTTCTCTCTACTAGAGAGTATTCTAACTGACTAACTTTATTAATCTTGATGATAATCTACTTTTAATACTTATATATATTAGCCTACTATCTATTCTAATATAGTAATAAACCTACTCCAATATAGAAATAGATGTCTTAATAGTATTGCCTACTTGATGCTCATATAACTAGGCATACTGTCTACTCTAACCTAGAGATAGATACTACAATAGTTATTATATGAGTGGTACTCATATAACTAGGTATACTACCTACTTTGACCCAGAGATAGATACTATAATAGTTATTATATATCTTATAAGATAGTTCAAAAGGATAGAATATTCTCTTAAATATAGTAGTATCATACCAATATTTAAATATTAGACTGAGTAGCTTCACAACTTACTATCAATCCACTTTCTGTAATATGGGTCAACTGACCTAAGATATCTTAAACATAAGATATATTATATATATGGATTATAGATCTATAGTATCTTTATAGAGAGAGAGTATCCTATATACTATTGCCATTAAAAACCTTTATGTAGTCAAAACCCTATAGGAAAAATACTATAATAGTAGGAAAATATTCAATGCATAATTTTCTAGCTGTCCAACCTGACCTACCAGTATAAGAGGGGAGGTCTTATTTATTTGTACACTTATAGTATTTGTTGAGCTTATTATACTTAGTATACTTATTATACTATTTATAGTTAAACTATTGAAGCTCTTATGTAGGTTATACTTGTTATATAGATTGTACTCATTATATGGGTTATACTCATTATGTAGTTTATAGGCTTGTTTAGAGTAGAGAGCTCATATAATAGGAGATAAGCTTACTCATAGAGTATTAAGCTTGCTGAATATTGAGCTTACTGGGTATTTATAAGCTCACTCAGCTCTTTATACTCTTTGTACTTATAGCAGTATTCAGGCTCATAGTGCTATTTATAGATAAGCTAGTTAAGCTCATATTTATTATGCTGCTTGCACTAGTTGCTCTTGTTAGAGATTGTATTTATAATATATAAATAATTAGTAATATACTCTAAATTAGTCAAAATAGTAAATAAAGGGGTTAAATAATTATTTTTGATATTATTTATATAGGCAAATAATTCAGCAATATCTCTTTAGCTATATTCTAGCTGTCCAATAGTATTAATAGTGAGAAAGAAATGATTAGCCAAGATTATTAGTCTCTTTAATCGAAGCGAAATAATGTTAGGGGCAAGCTAGTAATAATAGTAATATCTATTAGAATATTAGTATATAAGGTCTATGAGGGCATAATCACTAGACTCAAGTATAATTGAGCTAAAGGTATAGAGAATATAGACTTTTATTCAATAAAGTAAGACAGCAATATAAGACTTTGCTCAAGTCTTAGAGAACAATAACTAGATATAGAATATATATATATATATTGGAAAAGTAGAGCTAACTTTAGGCTACCTATTATTAAGTGCTACTAGCCTAATATATATAATCTTAACTATAATATAATAGATATTATATAATATAAATATATATAAATAAATTTAATAGAAAATATATATATTTATATAATAAATAGATAATAATTAATATAAAAAAACTAAATATAATAAAGTAATATTTTAAATATTAATTAAAAATATATATAAAATATATTAAAATTTAAATAAATATATAAATATAATAATTATATTTCAAATTTTATAAATTTTATTCTTTTATTTTTATTATTAAATTTTTTTTATTTCTATTTTTATATTTATTATTTTATAAAAATTTATTTTAATTTTTTTATTTATAACTTAAAATTATTTATTATAAATTAAAAAATTTAATAAACTTTTTATTTATTTATTTATATTATAAATAATATAGTAAAAATTATAATAAAATAAATATATATAAATATGTTTAATAATATTTTAATATTATATATATTAATCTATATTAATTTTAATAAAAAGTTATTAATATATAACTAATTTATTATAAAATATAATACTAGTAATATATTTAATTTTAATTTATAATATTAAAATTAATTAATAATAGTTTAAAAATATTTTTAAATATAATAATTTTTAATAATTAATTTATAATATATACTTTTTATAAAAGATTAAGTTATTCAATACTTATAAAATATATATTACTTTTAACGATTTTATATTAATATTTTATATTAATATATATAAAATAATAATTTTAATTATAAAGTATTTAAAAAATAAATATTTTATTTTTTTTTTTATAAAAATTAAATTTTAAATTTTCTAAAAATCTATTATAATATACAATAATTGATTTATCTAAAAATATAATATAATTTTATAATATATATTAATATTTTTATATATTTTAATTTTAAATATATTATATATATATTTATAATAAATATTATATAATATATATTAAAAATTAGAAATTAATAATTTAAAATAAATATTATTGAAAAATATAGATCTTAAATAAAAGTTTTCATAATTTATATAATTAAATTATAGAATTTATATTATTATAAATATAATTATATTTTTCTAACTTTTATAATAAAAAATTATTATAATAATAATATTTAAAATATTAAAATAAAAAATAATAAATAAAAATAAAAATATTCTTTTAATAATATATTATTTATTATATATTTTTATTATATATTTTTTTCTTTATTATAAGATTTTATAATATAATAAATTATTATATTAAATATATATTAAAAATAAAGATTTATAAATAATAGTTTATAAAATAGTAACTTTATTAAACTTTTTAAATAATACTAAGAAACTATTTTTTAATATATAAAGTATTATTAAATATTAATATATAAAAAAATTTAAATATATTATATATCTTATATTAGCTTATAAACTATTAATTATTATACTAGTATATTTAATATTAAAAGATATTTAATATAAAAACAACTTAAACTAATAGATATATTAATTATAAATAAAAGTTTTACTCTAGTTAAAGATAATTAATATTATATAGTTAAAAATTTAAAGTAAATTTTATGAAATAAAAATAATTATATCTAAATATTAATTATAAAGATTTAAATAAATATAGAAAAATTATTTTTTAAAAAATAAAAAATAAATTATATAATATTTAAAAACAAAAAAGAAAAATAAGATATTATTAATAGTATAGTAATTATTTAAAAAAAATATAATTAATACTTTTATTTTTTTAATAATTTAATTAGTAAATATTTATTTTTATTAATAGTTATATAAACTTTTAATTTTTTTTAAATTTTTAATATATAAAAAAAGCTTTTGAAATAAAACTTAATTATTAGTAATATAATACTTTAGTATATAAAATTAAAATCTTATTTAATTTTTTTAAATAGTATAAAATTTAATTTTTTAATTATTTTTTATATTATTTTAATTTTAATTTTATTAAATATATTTAAGTTTTTTTTAAAAAATATATAGTATTATATTATATTAACTTTTTTAACTATTTTAGAGAACTAAATATTATTTAAGTATATATAATATAGATTTTATTAAATATTTAATATTTATATAAACCTAATATATTTATATATTTTTTATGTAATATATATAATTAAATTATTATTATTATTTATCTTAAAAACTAATATATTTATTATTAGTTTTTTTTATTTTATTATTTTCTATTTAATTTTTATTTTTTTTATTTGATAATTTCTTTTATATATCTAATAACTTTATTTTAATATTCATATAATTATATTAACTTATTATTAAAATATTCTATTTTTACTAGATAATTATATACTAAAGTTTATAACTTTAATATATTATTTAATTATTTTATAAAAATCTTTATATAATATCTATATTTATAGCTATTTTTAAAATATTTAATCTAATTATAAATTTTTTTAATATTTTTAATTAATATTCTTAATAATATATAATAATATTATAAATTATTACTAAATAATATAAAGTTTTTTTTTAATTATTAATTTTTATAAATATATTAATATTAATATTTTATGAATTTTATAATATATATATTTTTTAATACTAGTTTTTAATTGATAATTTAATAATATATTAATATAATTTTATAAACTATATATAAAATAATTAAAAATAATATGAAGTTATTTTAGTATTATAATATCTTAATATATTTAAAATATGTATTAAATATATAAATTATAAAAGGTATAATAGTAAAGATTAATATTATACTTATAGATATATCTTTAAAGAGAATATAAAATTTTGATAAAGGCTATAAATAAAAGTATTAGAAGATATAATTAAAGAAAATTAAAGATAAACTTTATATTACTAAAGCTATAATATAAGATATTATATAGAAAAGAAAAAAAAAATAAAAGAAAAATATAATTAAATTATAATAGAAGTTTAAATCTTAAAAAATAATTACTCATATCTTTTATAGTATTTGATTACTAACTAGCTTTTATAGTATTATATTATTAATTAAGTACTATATAGTAAGTCTAATATAGAATATAGTAGAATATAATAACTACTAAAACTTTTATAGAATACTAATTAATATATATATAAATAATTTATATATTTAATAATTTAGTATTAGCTTACTAAATAACTATAATAAAGAATATCAAATATTACTATTATATATTATAATAGTTTTTTATCTTAAACTAAAGTTTACTAAGAGTTAGCTATTATTTTTAGGTAATAGTTTAAGTTTATTAAGATAATAAGTATAAAATTTATTAATATTAGTAGTATATTCCTAATTTAATATATTAACTTCTATTTACTTAACTAAATATTTAAACCTTTTATAGTAGATTTAAAAGTTAAGTATTTATTTTATATATTACTCTTACTTATTATTAACTATAACTAGTAATAGTAGTAAGTTATACTATTTAAAAAAAGGATTATTAGTATTAAAATATAATAGAAAAATATATTAAACTTAATAATAATATACTATAAATAAAAAATTAAGCTTATAAATATAGAGTAAAATAACTTTAATAATCTTATATAACTTAATTTATTTATAATTTAACTTCTTATTTAGTTATTAAATAATTATGTACTATATAATAAATTTAACTAAGTTTTTTTTTTTAACTATAAAAGATAGATATTATTATCTATTTACCTATTTCTATTATTTTATTTATACTCTAGTTATTTTAGCTTATAGATTGATAGTTAGCTTCTTAATCTTAGTACCTAGTTAAATAGTATTTTACTTTCTAGGTTTCAAAGATAACTTATTTAATAAATAAACTTATCAAACTAAATTATAATTATAATTAGTAAAAAATAAAAATATATTTATAATTTCTAATATATAATTATTTAAACTAAACTTAGCTAAAAAGAACTACTTCTTTTAGTTATTCTGAAGTTAATTAATATAGATATATAAATAATACATAAAGATAGAATTATCTTATTTTATTTAATTATTAGTATAGAAATAGAATAAAAAGAAAAGAAGTATTTTACTTTAAAGAATATAGTATAAAGCTTATTAAAACTTAACTATAAAGTAAGTTCTATAGTTTTAGATAATAGTTTATAGTAAATTATATAAATAGAAGATATATTATATAAATAAGTTTAGTAACTATTTTCCTATAGTTATATTATAATAGAATATAAAATACTATATTTTTATTAATTAATAAATAATTATTAAAATTATATTATGTTTATTAGACTTTAGTAACTTTATAATAAAATCTATTAATATATCCTACTAGACTTTTTATAATATTAAAAGAGGTTAAAGGATACTATTGAAAGTATATTAAGAGATCTAAAAATATTAATAAATATAGTAGTTATAAATATACTAGTCAACTTTTTTCTATATTTTTGACTACTAATATTATTATAATATAAGTTTTAAAATTTTTTAAATATTTAAGATATTAAATAACTAGTATATTATAATAGTTCTAACTAAAATATAGTTTTAAGAGATTATAGTCAGATATATATATTCTTTCTTAATAATTTAATCTTTTATTATCTTCTATATATTTTATTAATAATATATTTTTTAATAGTTTTTCTCTTTATGAAAGTTTTTCTAAAATAATATATAAAGATAAGTTAGTTTTATAGCCTTAGTGAAAGAGTTTTTCTAGACTTATATTACTATTATTAGTTGTATTAAGTAAAAGATTATAGGATTTTAAGATAACTTAATTTTAAGATTTTATATATTTATCTCCTCTTTAATATAAGTTACTTAATTATATTATTAATATATTAAATTTATTAATTACATTACTTAGATAGTAGATTATCTTAAAATGAAAATAGAAAAAAACTTAAACTATTATAATTAATAATAGTTAAAAAGTTTAGTCATTATAAAATAGTTTAAATTCATATAATTAGAGAGTACTTAAATAAAATAAAGACTAAACTTAAATTCATTCTACTATTATTTAAAGTATTAAATAATAGCTATTAACTCTTTATTATAGATTTTATAGTTATATTTAATAAGTAAAAGGTTCTTAGAGAAATAAATAATAAAATAAAAAATACTTATATTTTTATAGTACTAAGAGAAAATACTAGTAAAAATATAGTAAAATATATTAGTTTTTATTATAATTTGATAGTTAAGATTAAAATACTAAATAATAGAAGTAAAAGTAAATACTATTTTAAGTTTTTGAAAGGTTTGTTAGTATTTATTACTCTAGTACTAAAGGGTATTCTTTAATATTAATTAGATAATAGATACTATAAGATTAGAAAAAATTTAATAAACTAATAATAGAAATTATTAAAACCTAGAAAAGAATAAGTATTATAAAGGTTAATTTAGGATATCTATTTTATAATAGCTTAAATTTTAGCTTAAATTTTAGCTAGATTTATTTAAATACTATCTATTAAAATAATTATATTAAAATAATAAATTTATATTTTATAGAATTTATACTTTTTATATTTAAGGTAAAAGCTAGCTTTTTAAAGAACTTTTAATACTTAAGTAATATATATTTAATATTTTTTAAGAGTATTACTATAGATTAAGATATTATTAAGATAGGCTATATAAAAATTATTAAAAAAGAAATAAAGAATATTATTAATAAAATACTAAAAACTAATAAGAGTATTTATAAGACTAAAGAATATAACTAAAGTCTTACATAGGCTATAATAAGTTTAAAATACTATTTTCTATTCTTTTTTTTCTACTATTCAAATGAGATTATAAGTATTATAAATATTAAGAGTAGTATAGTATTATATTTTAAATAGTCTAATTAAAGTTTCTTATATAATAGATAGTAGATATTAGTTTTTAATAGTACTATTATTAAGACTATAATAGTTAATTTAATATTATAAGAATAAATTTTATTTTTTAATAAAAAGTATTAATATACTTATAGAAGATAAAGATATATAAGTAAACTTTTTTAATAGGTTTTATTTTAGCCAAACTTTAAAAGCTTCTAGCTTAAATTTTAATAAAATATATAAAAGATAGAATAAAAAAACAAATTTTATTTAAAAAGAAATTTTATAATTATATAATTGATAAAAGAATAAAACTTCTATAATAGCTTTTTTAAAGAATAAGAATAACTAGTAATATTTAGATAGTACTAGTTCTTTTTTTTTATTCTTTTTAATTAGAAGTTATTTTTAAAGTTCTTTTAGAGTTATATTCAACTTATATATTATTATCTAAAAGGTTATTTTAATTTATTTTTCTTTATTTATAATTTAGCTAAAAGTAGAACCTATAATTAAGATAATTTATAGATTTATTAAAATAAAAATAGATAAATCATTAATTATTAAAAGTTTTTTATAGTAATAAATAAAATAATAGTTAAAATTAAAGATAAAAGTATTTTAGTAAAATAAATACTAATATTATAGTATTAAAGATATAAAAAACCTAAAATAATAGAATAGTAATTAAACTTTATACTAAATAGAGATAATTTTTTTATATATTTCTTAATAGTTAATTAAAACTTAATAAAATATATTATTATTTTTAATTTTATAGAATAATTATTAATAAAATTTAATATTTAAGAATCTTTAAGTTTAGATAAGGGAAATAAATAATAACTTATAAAGACTTTATTTATAAAAATAAACCTAATTACTTTACAGTCAATAAAGATATAAATAAAGACTTAAAAACTCTTATTAATTAATTTATAACTAATTATAAGATAATTTCTATCTAAATTATCCTTCTTTAGAAGTTATAATATTAAACTAAAAATACTTAAGAAAGCAAAAAACTTATTTAGTCTTATTATAGTAATATTTTTTTATAGTAACTCTACTTTTTTAATATTTATTCTATAATTATAAGTATTTCTATAGTTATAATAGTTTTAAAAACTTAAAGAGAATATAATTAAACTTATAAATAGTTATAAACTCTATACTCTAATCTTTTATAATAGTTATATTTTTGTTTAGTTATTTATTTTATTTTTTTCTTTAAAAATATTGTTTTTCTTTTAATTAAGAAATTAATAGGTTTTAAATAAGTATTTATAATTATAGAAGAAGTTTAAAGAATTTAAAAGTTGATTAATACTAGTAGTAAAATAATAGAATATAGTACTATTAAGAAGATTAGTCTAAAATAATTATATATTTAAGTCTATAATATATAATAATAAGTATCTAACTTCTAACAAACTTTTATGTAGTTATTAAAATAATTAAGCTCTAGATATATAGTAAAAATATCTTATTATAGATAATAAAAAAATCTTTATTTTAAAACTATTAAATTAGCTATATTATATTAATTTATCTTAACTATATATTATTAGAATTTAATAAAATAAGTAATAAAATCTTTAACTCTTTAAATTATAGTTTATAGCTTATATACTATATTAACTATAGAGTTAAAATTATAAAATATATTTTTAAAAATTATAGTAAATATAGTTAAATTAATTAGATTTATAATATTATTTTTTATATTAAAAGTAATTTAGTCTAAAATATTATTAAATAAAGAATTAACTATTAGTTAGAGTTTATTTTATTTATTATTATAAGTAACTATTTTAAGTCACAACTATATAAAAAAAAGATATAGTTTATTTTAATCTTTTTTTAAGAACCTTTTAACATTTAATATTTTTTTAGAATAATTTCCTTCTTTAGATTATAACTAAGCTAATATATTAGATTTTAAATTAATTAATTATTATTTATTATATAATAATTTTATTTTATAACTCCTAATTTATTATAATTAATATAATATTTTTTTATTATTAGAATTAGTTAATTATTATTTCAATTAAACTTATTTTAATTATAAAGTACTTTGGTAAATAGTTTAGTATCTTAGCCTTATTGTTTATTAGTTAGAGCCTTAATTATAATTTAATTAAACTCTTAATTAGTTAAAAGACTCTAAAATCTTTTAATAAGCTAATTGAAATTAAATTAATATTCTAGTCAATATTATAACTATACTTATGACTCACAATATTCTAATACTACTTATCCTTAATATTATAATACTATCTATAATTAATATCATAATACTACCTAATATTATTCTAAATAATTCTTAACTAAATTCTTTAAGATCGATATTCTATTTATATAGTACTTCTTAGTACTTCCTTAAGTAATAAAATAGTAGTTTACTAATATCTTTTTATAAATATTTAATATCTTATTTAATAATATTAATATCATGATATTTTTAAATATTATCTTAAATACTTCTATAAGCAGTTCTATAAGCTTCTAAATATATTTTAACAATATTTTCTATTAAGTAAGTTCTAATATATTATTAAATATTAAATCATAATCTTAATATTACTAAATAAGTTTAATTGAAGATTTAACTTAATTGATTAACTTTAGTTAGTTAATTAAAAATTTTAATTTATATTAGTTTTACTATACTAAAATACTTTATAATTATAATTAGCTTAATTGAAATAATAATTAACTAATCTTATTATATTATAAATTGATTATTAAAATTTATAATTTAAGTTTAAAATCTAACTATATCTTATTAATAATCTAATAAACTTAAAAGTTGGTCTATAGAGATAATTATTTTATAAAATATTATAATATAGTCTTAATTAATATTTATTATATCTAATATAATCTTTAATCAAAGAATTAAGTTAATACTAGTAGCTAAAATCTTAATAACTAGATAACTTATAACATATAATAATTATAGATTAAAATAACTATAAATTAATAGATTATATATAGTAGAGTATAATTAATAAAATATAGTATAGTGATAAGAGTTAATATTATAACTATAGATATATTTTCTAAAAAAATATAAGACTTTAGTAAAGGCTATAAATAAAAGTACTAAAGAGTATAATTAATAAAAATAAAAGATAAAATCTATATTACTAAAATTATAATACTAGATATTATATAAGAAAAAAATAAAGAAAAAGAAAAAAATTATATAATTATAATAGAAGTCTAAATCCTAAATAATCATTATTGATAGCTTTAATAGTATTTTATTACTTACTAGCTTCTATAATATTTAATTACTAATTAGTTACTATATAGTAACCCTAATATAAAATATAATAGAATATAATAACTACTAAAACTTTTAAAATATACTAATTAATATATATAAAAGTAACTTATATATATAATAACTTAATATTATTTTACTAAATAACTATAATAGAAAGTATTAAATATTATTAATATATACTATAATAAAAATATATATTTATCTTAATATAAAACTAATAATAATAAAAAAATAAATTTTATAATAATAGTTTATATATTTTATTATTTAAATAATATATTTTAATAGTATAATTATATATATATATATATAAAATTAAAGTATATAAATAATATAAATTAGCTAAAGTTTATTTTTTCTTTAATTTTTATTTTAATTAATTATATTAATATTATATATATATAACTTAAAATATACTAATAAATATATTATTTAATCTAATATATTAAATAAAAATATATAATTATTTATATTATTACTTTTTATAAAAAATAAAAACTTTAATAGATATATAAATAACTAAACTACTTCTATAAATATAATTATATAATTTATCTATATTAAAATTATATTAATAATTATAAATTTTATTATATATATTTTTTAAATTAAAAATAAACTATATTTAAAATAAAATTAATAATTTTTTATATAATTTATTAAAATCTTTTTTATTATAATATAAAAGTAATTATTTAAATTAATTTCTTATTTTATTATTTTTATTTAATTATATATTTTATTATATAAATTAAATTATTTTATAATCTATATTATACTGAAGCTACTAAAATAAAATATTATAGCATAACTAGATAAATCAAGAAAAATATTTATATAGAAGAGGTTTAATATATACTTAGGCCAATACTGATCTGATATAACTATTATATATGTATTTATATAGATTTGCTAGCTTATATAAATTTGCTAAGTAATAATATAACTAGATAAATTAGGAAAGATCTTTATATTTCCTTATAGATTAAGTATATAGAAAGAGTTTAATATAGACTTAGTCTAATACTAATTTGATATAGCTAGGTATCATATTTATTATATTATATTTATATACAGTAGATCAAGTATGTAGAAGAAGTTTAATATATACTTAGCCTTAAGCCAATACTAATCTGATTTTATATATTTATAAAATAATATTTATATCCCTTTAGGTATCTAGTTTTATTGGTAGTGCTTAGCCTATCCTACCTATATAGTTAGTGCCTATATTCGATTTCTAGTAGCTCTATTAAGGGCTAAAAAGACTTTTTCTCTAGCTGAGCTAGGTGTAGACTAGTCAAAAAAAAAAATATAACTTCTTACTTTTAAAAAATTAGTAGCTTCTTAGCTTTAAAAAATTGATAGTTTCTTAGCTTTAAAATTTTATAACTTCTTGGCTTTATTAAAATTGTATGCTACTACTGAAAATTCGAATATAGGCATATTTTGCTGTTTTTAACTCTTAAGCTCTTTACTTCTCCTAGCAGTTCCTCCCATTTAGCTTTTTCTATTAGCCAGCTTTAACTTCTCCTATTAGCTAGCTTTGACTTCTCCTACTAACTAGATTTAACTTTTCCTACTAGCTAACTTCAGCTTCTCCTACCAGCTTCTTCCACTACCCAGCTTTAGCTTCTCTCACCAACTAGCTTCAGCTTCTCCTACCAGCTTCTTCCACTAGCTAGCTTTAGCTTCTTTTACTAGTTTCTTCTACTATCTAATTTCAACTTTAGCTTCTTCTGCTAGCTTTTCCTACTAGTTTTTTCTATTTGCTCCTCCTACCTACTCATCTCACTCTTCTATAGGCTTATCCTACCAGCTCATTTTACTCTCTCATAAGCTCACTCTTCTACAAGCTTACTCTTCTATAAGCTCATTTTCCTAATAAATCTTTTATCTTCTATCAATTGTAGATTTTTATTATTTCTATAAGTTTTTACTATTTCTATAGGTTTTTTTACTCTTAATATATATTTATCTAATAGTATTATAGAAAGAGTTTAATAGCTACTACTACTACTACTACTACTACTTCTACTGCTACTTCTACTACTACTTTTACTACTACTCCTACTACAACTACTATTACTACTCCTATTATTATTCTTGCTACTATTACTACTACTACTATTTCTATTACTACTTTTATTACTACTCTCCCTTAATATGATAAACCTATAATTACTTTCCATAACTATTTTAATACAACATTAAATTATCTACTTTTAAGTGGTACTTTTAATAAAAATAATCCTTACTAAGTAAAAGAATTATAGTAATATATTAAGAAGTATTTATAATTTTGAGAGTTAGAAAGAAGTAATTAAATCTATTAGAAGGTCTCTACTTTTATTATAGAATTAAGATAGTCTCTCAAACATAAAAAAAGTATAAAAATTCTAAATATTTAACTATATATCTTTATATTAAATATATATCTAGGTCAATATTTTTTACTAATTATACTTTTTTCTAAACTTTCTACTATTCATAGATTTCTATCTATTATTGAGTATTTAGAGATTCACTATAAAGATAGTTATTTACTTATATACTATTTTAGAATTCTAGAATCTTTAATATAGGGTTTAGTAGAAACTAATTAATAGATACTTAAAATTAATACTTATCATTATAGAAAAATTGATCCTCGAGGAGAGTTTTTAATATATTATTATACAACTTAAGCTAATAACAATTTAAATATCTTTTATAGTAAGGATTACTTATCTCAACAACCTACTTCTAGTAGTTAAATTGATAATAATTAACCTCTTTAGTACTATCTTAGAGATTATTTGAAGCTTATCTTTTTAGAAGTATATAATAAGCTTACCAATATTCTTCTTCCTCAATTACTCTAGTGATTATGTAATCTTTGGTCAAACATTACTATCAATTAATAAATAATATCTAATAGTATTTTATAACTTCATCAAGACTAGAAGGATATATGATCAGTTCCTTATACTATGGTACTATATAGTGATTATAAAGGTAGTGACTTAGTATTGTGGTAAGTTAAATATATAGTTAAACTTTAACCTAAAGATGCTTTACTTTTTATAGGTTCTTTGATTTATTATAGTAATACTAAAATTACTCAAGATATTAGAAATAATATTAACTTATTTATATTTAAGTCTAATATAGATTAGATTAAATATAATCTAATGACTTACAAGAGAAAAAGTTAATATAAAAACCAAGACATAATCTAAAGATTTGTAAAAAAAGAGTAAAGTAGGTTTTGTATCTAAGAATAGGTTTTTTGTATATTTTTTATCTTTTCCTTTTTCTATATATTTAATAATACTTTACCTATCTCTCCTATTATCTATTTTACTATTTCTCCTTTGTATCTTCATATACTTTACTTTTATATTTCTTTTACTAAACTTTTCTACTAAACTCTCCCCATAGTCTATATCTACTATTATTCCTACTATTTTTGTCTTTATTATTACTCTTTTATATTTAAAATATTACAATATAATAGATTTAATATTTTGCTGCCTATAATATTTCTATAGGAATTCTATAGACTTTGATACCTATCAGTTTAATAGAAGAGAGGTTTGATAATTAACTTGTAAATAATACTTAGTTAGTAAATATTTATTATTCTTAATAGTTAAGATTCTAACTAAGTTTTTTATAATTATATAGCTTACTTTTTGAACTAAACAATAGCTATATAGATAAAGATAGAGAAAAAAAGTAATAGTAATTCCTCCTTCTAATATATTTAATATAAGAGGTTTTATTCTAGTTTTATAATATTATATTACTAATATAAGTTTAGTAATTAATACTATTAGTTCTAGTAGTAACTCTACTTCCTTTAGTATTTAATAGTACAATTCTATTTTAATTACAATACTATTTATATTTAATATCTATTCTATAACCAAAATATTCAGCTCTCCATTGCCTAAATAAATATATTTATGAACATCCAAGTATAAAAGCAAAACTTATTATTTAATACTTACTATAATTAAGAAGATATTTCTATTCTTTTTATGCAATCTCTACCTTCTTTTTATACACTTTATTATATGATTCTACAAATATATCTAATCATTTTTGAATATATATACTAAAATATAATTCTGTATTAGTTTTTGTTTCTTTTAAATGTTATAAAGATTCCTAAACTATAGGAGAAATCTAATATTTTCAAATCTATAGAGCTCTTTATTATCTTACAAGACCTTTAATATATTCTTCTACTACCTGTCCTTTATTTATATAAATCTTTCTTTATAATCCTGATAAGGTAATTATATAACTATAAATCTATCCTAGAGGACATATATTACCTATAATTATCAATATTATACTATTGGAAAAGTTATTACTTATATTATATGATTGTAATCTATTTATTACTCTTTATCATATAACTTATAAAAGAATTTAATAAGTATCTCGAAATATATCACAAAACCAAATACAAATAATTTTTAATCCTTAAATAGAATTGTTGGTTAATAACAGATAAAATTATTGATAACATAATCTTTCTAAAATAAATAAGATTACTATAATTATTCCAAATAAATATAATCTTACCTCTCATTATAATATCATCTTTACAAAATAATATCCAATAGCCGATTTTCTATTTTGAACTATTAATTCTAGTCATATAGTATATACTCCTTTATATTATATTTTATTATTTCTTTATAAGGAATATAGACAGAATTAGTCATTAAAATTATAATAAAAGTGAGATAAAGATGGATTATTTAAGTGATTATCATAATAATAATGCTATTAGTTTTATTTATATTCTCAATTATTCGAACCTACTATCCTCTTTATCTCTAGTAGATTATTCCAATAATATATTGTTAATGCTTAGGTAGTTATTAATCAAGATAAGCTATAGTAGATTTATATGAATCAAATAAGTTTATGTGTAGATCTTTATAATGGACTAGCAGATACAATAGTTTAAAATAAAGTAGATATAGCTATATTAGAAAGAAAAATAGTACTACCAAGTAGTTTTCTTAGTAATGATCAAGTTATGTAATAGCTTTTTCAAGATTTAATAGTAATTGTTAGTATATGCTATGAGATGAATCAGTCCGAGTTATTTAGATTGTCAACCTACTTCATAACTCATTTGACCCATCCCTTTCTATGGCAAACCTACTTCGGACTTATTCACTAAATAACCTAAAAAAATTCGATTACCTAATTTTTGGCTAAAAACTCATAAAGTCACTAGGTAATCACTAAGTAACCTGAAACCTAGTAAACTATATATATATAATTATGCAAATAAAGGTTAATTGTATTATACCTTTATTATATAGTTCACAAGAGATAGCTCATTAGCTTTCCTGTAATAGAAGCTTACTATATATAAGGAATAAATAGAAGAATTCAGTATACAACATATAGTATAAGGCATATAGATAATTACATATTATAAATACTAATAGTATTTCAAAATATCTATATATATAAATACTATTATCTCCAAGATATACACATAACTGTACTATTAACTAAACCTATACCCATCTTCCCATATTGCTCAATTACCTTAACTGATATATAATACATTCCTGAACCAAATATTACTATACCTACTATAAATATAGACTTGAGAAGAATAGTCTCAAATCTGTACCTGAACAGCCTGGCTACTATCAGTTGTGAGCTAATCAAGTAATAGAGGTTAGCCATGTGAGGTCTACATCAGAGGTATAGTACTATACCCAATAGAGATATAGCAATATCAACATCAAAGAGATGGCAGTACTTAGTATGGAGGTATATTAGTATTAACAACAGAGGTATAGCAGTATTTGTATAAGAGGCATACTACTGTCGATAGTAGAGGCATGGCAATATCGATAGTGGAGGTATAGGAGTATCAATATAGGAGGCATAGTAATATCCACAATAGAAGCATAAAAGCATTAATATAGTAGGTATGGCAATATTCACTGTATAGTCATAGGAGTATTAATAACAGAGGCAAACTAGTTTCGATAGTGGAGGTATAGGAGTGTCAATATAGGAGGTATAATAATGTCAATAGTATAGGCATAGGTATATTGATACTGGAGATATACAACATCAGCAAAAATATTATATTCCTGATTCTTTTACTAATTTTCTATCTTTTTCTATACCTTCTGTATTACCTGGCTATTATATTTACTTTTAGAACCTTCTTGGACCTGACTAGATCTCTCTAAACTTTATTAACCTTCTTCTGGACCTTGCTAGTTCATTTTGGATCTTTCTTTAGCTTTCTTCTCAAAGTATTTATATCCTTTCTAGTTTATCATTATACTTATTCGTTCGGTTGTTCAGTTATTCATACAGTCATTTATTATATTACTTGCTTAGTTGTCTGTTAATATCTCTAATATTTTATCATAATATTCATTCAGTAGCCTATATACCTCGCTAGTTACTTGTCTCATCATCTGATCTTCTCAATCAATTCTTTATTTATCTACTTACTTTAGTTCTTATCTTATTATCCCTGTTTGATCTTCTGTTCATTTGCTTGGCTGTTCCTAAGTTTTTAGCTTCCATCACTCTTGATATTACCTTGATATTATACCCTTGATCATCTTTTAGGTATTTCTTTATCCTTTAGTCTTTATATTCACTCACTCCTTCTCTTCAGTACAATACTTATCCCATCTACTATTATATTTCTATACTTTAATGAATTTATTATTCGCCATACAAGTTATCTAAATCTAATTTACTGTTGCTACTTATTGAATACACTTTTATAACTACCTATTCACTATAGTGCCTTTTATTTCCTTTATACTACTCTTGTTAGCTTTGCAGGTAGCCAGCTGCAGATGTTCTATTACTAACTCTACTCAAACATCCGACCTAGTCCTTTTGACCTACTCTCATAATATCTATCCTAACAACCTTTCTAGTTTGACCAATATGAAAAATATATTGAAAAACTATAATTTGATATCCTAAATAGTCTTGTATTAGACGTAAATTGTACCTATACTATATATATATTAAAAACGTTCCTCTATAGATGAGGAGTAGTTGGAAGCTATATTAGTTTCAGTAGCACTTATAGACTATAACCTATAACCGAATTTCTAGGTGGTAACAAATTAGTTAATAAATATACTAATATGTTTCTATATCGATTTAGTTGTTGACATTCTAGAGGGTTGAGGTCGCCTTGTAGTGTACTAGTATAAGGTATATTAGGCCTTCGATGTATTAGATATCACATACCTATCGGCTATATAGGACTTTCCAAACTATAATGAAACCTATCATTGTATCTAGGAGTCTACTTATAGTTGCATATTCGTAAATGTCATATACTATGAATTTTATAATCTAGCCATGTTAGCGGTGCTGTCGGAAAAGTAGGAATTTCAGGAAAGGCAAAAATGAGTCAGGAGCATGCGACAGATAAGTTAGATTCTTAGAAACTATCCAGGTATAAAATAAAATTGGCTAGCCAATATGCTAGCCCTAAAATATGTCTTTCTTATTTGAGCTACTCGTACAAATCTATACAAGATGCATAATTCCTTTCATTGCATCACTACTTAGTTTGCATCTAAGATGAATCCTTCTGTACTCATCAGATACTTAGAATGTGCATGATGTCAATTTAATCTTATTAGCTTTCTATAAGATAACCTCATTTCAAAATCTTTTATGATCGACAAAATATTATCCTAACCAATTGAAGGGGAATATATTATCTAATAACTGCTGGAAAAGGTATTGAATACTATAGTATTTAAACCTGGCATCGGCATCCTTCAGAATCACCCTCCTTTGTGAATTATTCGTCAGTGCCATTAAGTAAGGCCATATATACTCTGCCCTACCTAGGATGTGTGGAGAGCTATCAATTTATGGCAGACTATCGAAATTGCATGATTGGCGTATTCGCCATACTCACCATGTATTCAGTAGTTTGATTAAAGGGGAGAGTAAGTCAAAGATCTAAGCTGAATTGGGCATATAGAAACCATTTAGGATGAAGTAAGTTAAGTTAAGTCGTATCATTAATATCTCTAAATCAGCGTCCAGGTAGGCTAGCAGTTGCTTGGTAAAGTTGACCTAGTTAGTAGAATAATATATATCCTTAAGGCTCATATAAAGCCCTTCTAAAACGTCTATTGTCTAGCTATTATAAGATCCATATTGCTATATATGATCCATGAGATGAGAAAGTAGATGTATCTTAGGGAAATTGAAATTGGGTTGCTCACAAGCTGGTAAAAATACATCCTTGAAGTTATGAAACTCAGCTAGAGCATTATCAATAGAGGACAAAGAAGTCTCGGTATGATAATGTTATTGAGCGAGAATTACCACTTCTAAGAGGCATTAAGTGGTAAGTAATATTTAGAGATGCATACCTAGATAATATCATTTATTCGTAGGTTTCAGTAGAAGGGCTAGAAATGCTAGTAAGTAATAAATTAGTTGACAGATATCTTTACCTTACCATTACTGAATATGACTGTATCTCTTATTCAAAATTATTAGTTCTGGATACTAGGGTACATGTTGCAGAAATACCTTCTATTAGTCAGTAATATCATATTTATTAAGGTAATGGGTAATCCAATTCATCAAATGCGTTTTTACTATACCAAGAATATAAACATATAACTAATTGAAGTACTATAATGAATAGAGACTATAACTAGAGTATTTTTTAAATTCATTAACCATTAACAGAATTCCAGCAGTAGTCCATCTTTACTTTACTATCCTCTACTGTTCAGGTAGGGGAGTTAAGAAAGAGGAATTTTTGCAATATCAGTAGGTGGCAACTAGCTCATCATTGGATATATAGGCAGCAGGATCTCAATCATGCTATCTATCGAGTAGCTTAGGATTGCTAAATTCCTCTATCAAGGATTCACAAATGGAATATCTATTCTACTTGACAAGAGCGACAGTGTATTATTCTGACTAATCAGTAACCTAACCATTAAAAATAAGATAATATTTGCATATAAAACTATCAGAATATAAAATAGACTATGAACCTGGCATGTGAAGTAGCCATAGGATATAATAAACAGTAGCATGCCATTTTATATGTAATTCGACATTATTGATTTTGATTATCGGTAAGAGTCCGATACAAATCCAGGCTCTAGTGGAATGTTTCCTATGAATATCTTTTAGTATATTCCCTATTATCATATACAATAGTTATATTGATTTATTACCTGAAAAGTTAGTGAGATAAGCTTTATTACAAGTATAAATTATAGGAACAATTGTACTGTATTTAGGATGCTTATCCTGCATCTTCTACCACCAATCTAAACTATGCAAATCACCATAAATTCATTCTCCAACTGAGTTATATTATCTAACTAATATATAAATTAGACTATCACTAAATGACCGATTGCGGAGTAATAGTTTTATATACTCGATAACGTCCCTATAGTATATTGTGCCGACTTTCGGAATTGTATATTTGTGCTAGGTAGTAAAGCTACATTGTATTGGATTTGATATAATGGGGGATAAACCATAGTACATATTAGTTAGTTACTACAAGAACTGCAATTTATTAGCGTTTTTGAACATTACTGTATCTCTGTTAAGGCCTCTTTCTAGAACGTAATTAATATGTGATTTGGTACTACTGTTTCTCCAGTAAGCATAAGCCAGGTCATAATCTTTGAAGGTTTAAAAGAGTTTCCATAGCTACCAGTCTAAATACTTCTAAGAATACTTCTATTTAGGGTTTTGTGTAGTTATGCCATAATAGCAGGGGTATTGTATAGTTTGAGAAACCTATGTGAGTATGGCAGAGGAGCTTTCCAAATCGATAGGAGTGGGATCATGACATATAAGGGTATAGTTGTATGAAGTATTTGTTTAGTCAGGGATTAGTTTAATGCCTATATTTGATGCTTGTCTATTTGGTTCGTCTTCAGTGTACGTTTAGTTTATTCTGTCTTCTTCTATTAATAAAACATTATCGATTAGTAGGGGTGTAGACTTAGTTAACCGATTCTAATAGATCCTGGAAATATAGATTACAAGGCCTCGAGCACTACGGAAATCAGTCCACTGGCAGACATTACAGAGGTACATAAATAGTATAAAACTAGGTGCCTAACAGGATTGTCCAGTAAAGTAGTAGTAGAGTAGGTCATTAGCAGATACTATTAGCTGAGAGCTGTATTAGTATAATGACTTAGTAAATTTATATAAATAAAAGGGGACTATTTGGCTAACTATGGAAGGAGCTTTGGCTTGGACTCTAGCCATAATATAGTAGCTGTGGAACCAGTAGAATATTGGCCTATATATAATATAGATCTATAGGCTTATATACATAGAATAAATGAAAAGAAGAAGAAATAACTACACTACAAAAACTGCCTGAGTTTTGAAATACGAGAGAATAACAATAGTGATCTAAAGTTTCAAAAAGAGGGTTGAGAAGTAGATAGTCAAGATATTGAATTAGTTACAAGCATTAGTCTACTTTTAGAATCGTCTTATAAAATAAAAAGTTCATTTTTTTGCTTGAATTTGTCACTAATTCATTTATTTGGAGTAAACATAGATGCTAGACTATATTTGTCTAGGTTTGTTTGCAACTCTACTATAGGCCGCTACCCCATACAGTATTTTACAAGTTAACAGGATAGTTTAGGTGCCAAACCAGACTAGAGATAGACCTTACTCATGAAGGATATCATATTAACCTGTAAAATACTGTAGCCTTATTATATCCTATAGATCTTTGTTCACCTGAAACTAGATCTTCTATTTTAGTACCTATACGTAGCCAATTAGTTTGCTTACTTATCTGGTTGGCCAAGTCCGCTTGCACCCTATAGTCTGGTTATATCTTTAAGATCTTCTTCCCCTAAAACTAGATTACCGAGAATATACCTGCTTGACAGACTCTTCTATGAATATTTTGTTTTAGTACTATAGCCAATTAGTATCTTTGCTTATCTGGTTGGCCAAGCCCACTTACACCCTATGTCTAGTTGCATCCTTAAGATCTCCTTTTTCTGAAACTAGATTAGCCAATTAGTACAAACATGCTCCTGAGTATACTAACTAAACTAGCCTAAGTTTACATATGTAATTTATCTTTTCCAACGTCATGATTATTATAGGCTCACCCCTATAGGCACTATATCGGTTGAGAGACCTTCAGCTGCAGAGTCATCCAAAATATCGATAGAATATTTGGATAGAATATTTGATGATATTGAAGCAGATAGATCATCCGTCGGTAGATTTAGAGATAGAACAAGATAATTCATATATATATAGATAGACTAAATAATAGACTTGAATATAGATAATAGAAATAGACAATAGATATAGACAATATAGAATAAATACTACCTAATAGACTAAAGCCAAAGTTCGCTACTGCCTAGTCTCGATCGCTGCTGCTACCTATGTAGTATATAGGTTTATTAGCACCTATTAAAGAATAAGGAATAAAGAAGTAAGGTACTTACTTTTCTATCATCCAAAGAGCCTAACTCAGACATAGCCAGTGTAAGAGAGTAAAGATAGAAAAACTAAAACAAAACAAGTATATAAAAAAAAACAACCCCCCCCTTTCTCCTTTCTCCTCCCCTTCCCTCCCCTCCTCTCCCCTCCCCTTCCCTCCCCACTAGCCCTCTCTGCCAGCTCTCCCTACCAGCTTTTCCCGCCAGCCCTCCCCTCCCCTTCCTGCCAGCTCTTCCTACCAGCCTTCCCCGCCAGCTCTCTCCCCCTCTTCACAAGCCTCCCTGTCAGCTCTCTTCCTCCTCTCTACCAGCCCTCCCCTCCCTTTCCTGCCAGCCCTCCCTCCCTCCCTGCAAGCCTCTCTACCAGTCCTCTTCCCCCTCCCTGCTAGCCTTCCTCGGCAGCCCTCTCTATTCTCCCCTCTCCCTGCCAGCCCACTACTAGCTCTCCCCTCTTTTGCCAGTCTACCCCTCTCTCTACTAGCCTTCTTCTCCCTCTACTAGCCCACCCCTCTCCTCACTAGTCTTCCCCTCCCTCTACCAGCCTTCCCCTCTCTCCACTAGCCTACTAGGAGGGGAGGGTCGAGAGTAGGTATAGTGGTAGTAGATTCATATATCTTTGGGAGAGCTAGTAGGAGGCATAGCAGTAGTTGTTTTAAGGGGAGAGCTGATATGGGGTGTAGTAGAGGAGGAAAGGGTATTTTCTGTTATGTTTTCTTTAGTTCAGGAGGCTGGGTACTCATACAATCTATTGTCCTATAGATGTACCAAGTTTCCTGAGATGAGGGAACAGAGCTGTTTCATAGCCTTAGGTTCTATAGATATATAGACTTTAAAAAAAAAAAAAAAAAAACCCCTCCCCTCACTAGTCTTCCCCTCTCTTTACCAGCCTTCCCCTCTCTCTACCAGCCCACCCCTCCCTTTAGTAGTCTTTTCCTCCCCATGTCAGCCTCGCCAGTCCTCCCCTCCCCCTACTAGCCCTCCTGTAGCTAGCCAACCTTTTTTTTTTATATTTCTTTTATATTTTGTTTTTTATTTTTAATACTTATTACTTCTATTCGTTCCTAGTAAGGGAAATATGAACATGAGGAGCCACTCAGAAACTCGGGTAGATTTAGGACAAGGTAAATATAGAAAGCAAAAACAAATGTAAAATTAGTAAAGTACAGAAACTATTTAGGTAATATTGCTATGGTAGTTACTACCTCATATTCTAATCTGTCTATGAAACTATATCAAGTATTATATCTAGTACTGAATCAGTTTCCGAGTCTATAACTGTCTTTAAATTGTAGTCAACCTAACGATTATCCTACTTAGCTTTCTCCTTGTATAACAATGGAGGAGGTTGGCTGCAAAGCTGATGGGTAGCCAGTTGATACTTAACTAGTTGATACTTAGACTAGTTAATATAGTACTGTAAAACCTGTTCTGCCTTAATCTTCACTAAAACTTGGCAATCTATTGATCACTATAGAATAGGATCAAGATCAATAGTCTGGCTTCTACTAACCCTTTAGTAGGTAGTAATGGTAGTTGTGGTAGGGAGACTAGTTGTTAGAGGAGTCCTGGTCATAGTAGTAGTAGTGGTAATAGTAGAAATAGTAGTCATCATAGTAGTAGTCTTAACTATATATCTAGATAGCATAATAAAAAGAACGATAATAATAGAGAGATAGTACAAGTATATCTTAATATACTTATAAGTAGTTTGATACTGGTTTAGTATATATAATACTAATGTTATACTATAGAGGAGATTAGATAAGAGAAAATATTATGTGGAGTTCTATAGGAGCTAGAATAGGGGTACCATATCTTGATATGTAAAGGTATTATACCATATAAGAGGCTAGTGCCTACGAGATTATTAAAGTTAATACTACTTCTAGCTTAGTTACTACTATAATGCATGTCGATATTACTGGGATATCATATGAAGTGAGTGTACTTTAGTCAAGAGTTATAAGAGAAAGTCTGTCTAACTCTCAAACCAGTAAAATATTGCATCAAATAGCCTCGGAAGAGTCATACAAAAAAATTTATCTGACTCTCAAACTAGTTAAATATTGCATCAAATAGCCTTAGGGAGAGTCATACGTAAAAATCTATCCAACTCTTAAACTAGTCAAACATTGCATCAAATAGCCCTTGAAAGAGTTATACAAGAAGATCCATCCAACTCTCAAACCAGTCAAACATTGTATTAAATAGCCTTTAGGAGAGTCATATGGGAAAATCCGTCTGACTCTCAAACTGGTCAAATATTATATCAAATAGCCTTGAGGAGAGTCATACGTGAAAATCTATCTGACTCTCATTCTTACTACAAAATGTACTAAGCAAGCATATAAATCATTATACAAAAATGAAAACGAATATAAATACAACAATCAAACATAAACTAGCATACTATAAGTATTAAAAATAAATAAAATATCAAAAAATATCAAAAAAATATATATATTCCTCCTTCTCTTTTAGTATTAGCATCAAAAAATAAATAAAATACAAAAAAAATATCAAAAAATATAAAAAAATCACAATTCCCTTCACATTTATTCTTCTTAGTCAACCTATTATGCCTTCAAAAATATAAAAACAAAAACAAAAAATTCTTGTAGTCTATTCATTCTTATTTTCTTCTTGCTCATCCTTTAATACTATTACTTTTAATCACAATCCCACTACCAACATTCTTAGACAGCGTTTAATTCTATCCAATGATATCCCCTCATCAGTAGGTATGAGCTCTTCCCTATGCTTAGACTATAATATCTCTTATAGTTTTTCGACTACTTCTATATCTGCCTTCAAGTTTGCATTTAATGTATCTAGCTCCTCTTGCAGTGTTTCCAATAATTTGATTAATTTGGTATTGTATTCTTTATCCTTCATATACTCAAATTGTATTCTCTGGTATATTAATCTCTCTAGTGACCAATATTTTCTCCTCTTTGGTATTTCTTCTCTATGCCTTGATCTTACACTTTGCCCTCCACTATTCTTACTACTTCTTACTTGGATTATTACTTGTGTGGTAGGTTATATAGTTGTTGCTTATATAGTAGGTTGTATAATTGCTGCTTATGTGGCAAGTAGTATGTTTATTACTTGTATAGCAAGTTGTACTGTAGTCTGCCCTTGTACTTGTTGGGTCATTTGGTTAGTATTTGTTTTTATATCTAGTAGATCTACTACTTTCATTTTTGCTATATAATCAAGGTAAAAAGATCTTTGGTCTTCTGGTAAAATAGGTGGAAGTAGCTCATCCTGAAGGACCGATTTTATATCTTTCACTATTAGGCAATTATCCTTCTAAGTTCTTGCTGTCTCTATTTAGTCCCTAATTTCGATGACAAATTAAGGTATAATATTATTCATTAGTCCTATTCCTCTCTTATATGATAGTTATTTTGCTGTGAATAAATATTGCCTCGCAAACTCCATAGATAGCTACAGTAGTATCAAGCAATCTAATTCTATCATCTACTAATCTCTCTAGTATTTCCCTATAGCAAGATTATAGTTTTGTCTCCTCTTTATTGATTCCTTATATACTTGCCCAAATTTATTGAGCTTCTCTATTTAGAGTTCATCAATTGTGTCTTCTTGGGATACCTCCCAAGCTTATAATTTGGTATCGGTGGCAGCTTCGATAAGCTTTGATTGTATGGTAGCCAGCGCTCCTACTTTCTCCTCTGCTTGTCTAGTCAATTTAGCTATACTTTTGAGGAAGCTCCATTAATTTTTCCCATCAGCTATAGATCTGATAGCTCCCTCAAATTCTTCATTCATTATACTCTCCTTTATCATTATTTGCTAGAACCTTTCTTATAGTTCTACAACTGCAATCGTCATTGGTCTTGGAGTAGTAGTAGTCAACATCATAGTAATATGACATAGACGTAATCAATCAGTTGGGTTGGTATGAAGTATTTTTTTTTGTGTCTACTTAAAAGGTCATTGTGCTAACCAGACTAGGTATTCTAGATTCTGATATCTAACGAACTCAACTCTACATAACCAGACTATATACCCTGCTTCTTATTTACCTTCAAATGAGGCCAAATATAGCTAGCTATAAACAATGGTTCATAGTTGAAAATCTTTGTACTAAAGCTAAAATATATAAAAAAAATTAAATAAAAAATATAAATAATATGCATGATTTCTTCTAATCAAGTTCCATTTCTACTGCTTCATTGTGTGATATAGATTTCCTCAAGACTAGAATACATTCATCAAAATCTATTAAAAGCATATATAGGATAAGACTAATATAAATCATTAAGCTAGTGTCATTTATTATGTAATACAATGATCATATGGAAAGTTGGCTGCATGTATCTTAGTTTCCATATTGTAGTGACTAGAAAGCACTTAAAAATTTCGTGCCTACTATGGATACATAGCTATTCTATTTCACTCAGGTTTGTTTCTTAGCTTAGTATAGCCATTGGCTTAGTTCTTACCTCAGTTACTAGACATGCAATAGACTAAAGATATAACTTAGGAGCTATGCTATTTGCAGTCACAACGATACTATAGGTTGGTAGCTTTGGCTTAGTTTTCTAACCTATTGAAGTAATTTATATAGATTGTTTCTATTCCAGAATCAGCTACTAAAAAGTAGTATTAGAAATTTGGGTAATAACTTAAGTTTGTTCACTCTGATAGTTCTACAATGAAGTAGTCTGGTTATAGTAATAATGTGCTAATGGTTCTAACTGTATTGACTGTTTGCATAATGTGACAAGCTTTCAGGTTATAGCTATGAGATTTGAATTTTCTTTATTCAAAAAATTTCCTATGTTTGATATAGAAATAGAATAGATTATAAATATTATTAGATTGGGTTTCAATATATAAGGCCAGTAGTAGATACCTCAGGTATAATTTCCTACCCTTATCCTACTGTCATCATTCTTACTACTCTTACTCTCGTCCTTCTACTCCTATAGGATAAGATTTGGTTTAGGTGCACATTAGATAATGCTTGTTTGGATTTCTGGGCTAACTCTTATAGATAAGCTAAGTTATTATGCCAGCTGTCTAAGCAAAAGATAGAGAACTACAGGACGTTTTTGGTTTTGACAATGAAAACAATTAGACTAGGTTCAATTATAATACTCTCTATTGGATATACTTTTAGGACAAGCAACGGTTCGATAGTCCTTAAAGAAGACCAAAACTATTTAAGTCTTACGTAAAAGAACTCCTGATAGCTAGTGGTCCAGTTACAGAACCAATGGTTCGAATGCAGAGATATTTGGAGGCTAATCTAGAGATTGGGTAGGATGCAGTTTCAATCACATACTAATATCTAAAACAGAGGGCAAAGTTTTAGTACCTCAAATTTCGGTTAAAAGAAGAGAAGGACGATTTGTTACCAATAGTTAGAAGTAGATCGTATACAATGGTGGGGCCGACCTCACCAAAGAAAGATGTGACAATGAGAAGTATATCAAAGGTACAAAAGAACATACAAAGTTTGTATATATTATCATTTGCATAGCAATATAGAACTAATAAAAGTTAAGAATAGCAAGAGATGTTTCAATAGATGACCGTCCTAGAGAATGAGTGACAATAGTCACAAAACTATATTTAGAAATATGTCAACTAGAGATCAAGCAAAAAGGAATATATATGAAGGTTAGCAATATGAACTCGTAGTCCAAATTGTGCTAATGGCTTATTATTTTAGACCAGATTCCACAAAATATAAATGAAGTTTAACTCGACATAGAATAGTATACCCAGAACGGATATGACTTCAAAACTATCTACAATGATATTGAATGGAAGTCTTTTATAATAAGAGTCAGGACTCAGGTAGTCCAAAAAATTATTATTGTAGTCAGTTAGTATACATTATTTCTTGGGTAAATAGTTACTAAATTAGGATTAACCTATAGAAATGTAAGTAGTTGGAGCTAGTGAACTGATAGGAATCTGGAAATAAAGAGCAGGAGACAGAAAATAAAACAGTACCTCCAACTAGGGTCAAGCCCAAATAAAAGAAGCTTCTATCAGTATATGCCCCCCCTGCGAAAAAGAATAAGAAAGCTATTTTGGAAGAAATATTAGTAGAAATGGATGAAGAACAGTTATTGCTAAAACCTGCCCACCCTACTAAGCCGAGGGGAAAGTTCCAAACATAAGTACTAGCACCCGCAATAGTACCTACACCCACACTAGCACCATCATCTGCAGCTATACTCATATCATCATAAGTATTAGTATCTATATTAGTATCTTCATCATCATTATTACCACCATCATCACCATCACTTTCGTAATAGCTAGCTAGGATAAAGATGGTTATACAAACAAAACTCACATATCATCCCTCATTAGCCAGTGTAATGAATATTTGCAATAAAATACCTTTTGCATTGACTAAGTAGGATAAGCTTTTTGGTGGTAGCAAAGTGGAGATTGGGACTGGCGTAACTATATTTAATGACTATGATAATGATTTGCAATATATACTAGGATATGATAACTTGAAGGTATTTGTAGATGATTTGGAATTTAGCAACTTCATTAGGTTATTAAGTAATAATTATCTTATAGTAGTATAAGAGCAAGTTATAGAAATATTAGAGAATAGTTTATTGCAAGGGAAAATTTAATTGGATGCCGGAAAGTTGTTTAATAAGCTTCCACTTAGTATACTAATCAATAATGAGAGGTTGAGTGCAGCGTCATAGGTATTACAAGTATATAATAGTAGTCATAAGGGAACCCTAATATTATATCTGATTAAGTTTAGAGAGATGATTAATATATACATTTATGAAATCTTGATAAATTTTATATAGCTAACCACCCTTATATTAACTCGAAGTTATCTTGGCATTAGTATAGTTTTTTAGGTAGGGGAAAGATTATATGAAGGCTGCTAGAGTAAAATGTGAACTCTAGCAAAAGAGACTAATAATAGTTATTATGTATAGATCTACACCCATACTAGCCCATTATAAATTTATATACTAATTTCTCCTGCAGTAACTAAAATACTCTATTTACATAGCAAAGGTACCTAGTCGAATAGTTAAATAAACTTATAGATATTATTGCAGTTTCAGATTCAGCTGCGCGAAACTTTATCCAACAGATTAATGATTGGAAACTGGGTGAGACATGCATCTACCTAGTTTAGGCAAACCTTAACCAGTTATCTTCTAAATACTGGGAGTATATTTGTGGAATTGAGTTCGAATTTTATATTTATTTGAATGCACATAGTTACCTCCAAAACAATATAATAATCTTAAAAACTATGATGCTAGGAATTAAAGCTAGATTTTGACTCTTTGTCTCTGTAATACTATTCATCAAAGGTGTGCAGGACTTTATTAATATAGCTAGACTCATAATATAGTAGGATAGAGAAGACTGGTAGGTAGAGAATGGGTTGGGGGTTGTGAATAGCTTCATTAATAAGGTAAAGATAGAAGGTAAAGGCTTCAAAACTTTAACCAGCAAGCTCACAAATTGGATATATATAAATGAGTATACTGTGGACGCTAGTATGAAGTCTTTCCTATTATAAGCCAGGTATGATATTAGTTAACTAGAAATTTTATCTATTATACTGAAAGATATAGCTTAACTCGATGCCAGATAGGAGAGATTAAGGTTTATAATAGGTTCAATTCTGAAATAGGTTTGGCTCTATAGTAATTTATCTATCGATGCAGGGCTAATGAATACATCATTGAATCTCAATGGGGAGATGGTAAATCAAGATTTTTCTGGAATAAGGGGTCAATTAGATATGTGGGGGATTGGACCGGTACCTGCCTTTTACATGGAGAAGCTTATTAGGGGAGTCAAATAGTACAATAAAGAAGCTGGAGAAGCACTTGTAAGTGACTCTAAAGATAATGACCTCCTATGATAGGTCAGTATATATTTTGTCAATCTCTATATGCAGGTATACTGGTTGAAAATGATTAGTAATATTCTACTCTGATGAACTAGTATAATAGCTAATTAAGGGTAAGCAAGCAATTACTGACTTGATGAATAGTATGAAAGTATGTAAAGTGTGGGTAATAGATTATGGTATGAGTTTGTAGGATTACTATGTCATATATATAGATTGGAGAAAGAACGTAAGTAAGGGTGAGGGCAGCAGCATCCTGATGGCGATGTATCAAGCTACATGGTAAAGGTAAGATTTTTCAAAGCTGTTGACCTATATTTTCATCTAGTAACTATAGTTTGAATAATATAAAGTACATATACTCGGGCAATTCTTTAATTATAACCAAAAGAGAATGAACAAGCTATAAGTATTTAATGTGAATGAGGGGGAATTAATGAATAGAGTAGTTAAGGAAATCGGTAGTGGAGGACCAAAAATTATACTTCGTCAGATCTAGAGTCATAGACTTGATGAGAGGGCAATTGAGGAGAATCAGGGCTAAACATTGTCAGTAAGTAAACATTTGGAGGGGATAAACTTTATTGGCGGAAACCTAATTACTAAGCCTACTAGCTAAACTAAACTATAGTACTGTGGTATTTCATAAATCATTCATTAGGTACAGATATTCGAAGAATTGGGATTGTGGAGAAATATATTTCAGAGATATTAGTAAGGTAGTTTGTATTGGGGTAGATAGAGGTTGGTTTTGTTGTATGTTGGGAGTAATATATATATTTTATATATAATAAGTTTTATATTTAATACGTTCCCAAATATCTTTCTCGTCAAAAGTTACTCATAATCATATCCATCTTAGAATTATTTATATAGATATTCTTCTATACACGTTTGAGAACTTACTGGTAATACTATACCGATATCATCTAGGTTAAACTTTGATAGCAGCTCATAGCTATTAACATATTTGAACCTATGCCCCTAGACCTACTGAGGTATACTAGTACCAATAAGCATAAGATAATTGAGATATGAGGATAGGCTGATTCAGCATCTAGATCCATCATAAATAGGAGTAAGTTAGCTATAAACGAACAATAGAATAGGAAATATCTGACATAAGGTACAATAAGAATAAAACCCAAATCATGACTCGGAACACTTAAGGAAGAGTTTAAGTATCAACTAGTATACATCTAATGATGAAAACTGGCTACTGGGAAGCTCCTAAGTAGATGGGTTTATCTAAAAACATCAAGACCACAGAACTACTACAGTACCAAGGCCAAGAACTGACGTACCAAATTCCTCCTCCAAAAGTCTGAATGCTGAATATGATTATAATAGGCAGTCAAGTTCAGTGACAAACTTGCCTAGGATAATTCAATAGTATATTGGAATAGCAAAACTATATATTCAAGTATACACCCTCATGAAGAAACTATAGCTTACGCGAAATGAAGTCGAGCAGATAGTGGACTAGGCATAGATAAAAGCTATAAGTTATCATAACAAACAGACAAATATGGAGATTCTACTACCTGTGATGGGAAACTTGGAAAATAAACTAGCAAGAGAAATAGTGAGCTCCTATTATTTCCCTATATGATTGTGAAATAATTAAATAACTGTCAATTTATTAGTTGAAAAGATAGGTAATTGTAGATCGTAGTTATCTGGTTAGTATATATCATAAAAATATTGATTACTTATATAATCTAAAGATGGAGAATCTAACTGCAGTGAGAGAATATATACAAGAACTTGTTGACTAAGACAACAATCATTTTACTACCACAGAACTTCTTGATATAAGGGGAAAGAGTCTGGCCTATAGCCAAGTAGTTAGTCGCTTATAGAAGAGTACTAGGGTCGGCTTGTATATTTTACCTGTATGCCAATTACCGAGATGATCTACATATAGTATTTTGACCATAAGGATACTTTGAGTAGATATATACTAATATGGAAGTATTTTCAACTATTAATATAGGTTACCATTTCATTAACTACTACTACATTATTATATACCCTACACAATCTCTGCAATGGGTCAGTTATGTCAGGATCACCAGTTTTATTTGATTTGACCATCTACAAAAGTATAAATAAAGAAAAATAGCTAACTGGGAATACTAAATGCTAGAGTACCATAAGTGCTTAGAAGGGACATAGGTAAATATGACTACCCAGCTATACTATAATTACTAGTTTCAGTTTGTAATGGGGTACGGAGGGGGCATGGCGACTAAGGGGTACGGTGGGTGTAAGGACAGGATACGAGGGGGCTGTCACGGATAGTGTTACGGACGGTGTTATGGACGGTACCATAGGTGTTACGGACGAGAGACAAGGGCAGGAGGGGCAGTAGAGCTACAAAAGCAAGGTCCAGGGTATGTACGTAGGTGTAGACGAAGAGACGGGGTCGTGGGCCAAGTGTTACATGCTAGATACAAGACGTTGGATGAAGATCCAATATGAGTACGAGAAAGGAGACAGATATATATAAAGCAGGCTCGAGGAGCTAAGGCTGATGACAATCAGGAAATAGACTTTCCAAAGGTAATGAGATAATGAATAAAAATTAGCTTAGGGAGAGACAGTTGTGATACTATCTCCCCTTTAGATTTGAGCTTCTAGCGACAAGAGCAAGTATGGAAATAACAAGAGTACAAGTAAAAATACTAATGATAACCAACGGGCAACAATAAATAGCAAGCAAGGATCTCACTCTATGGGGCGGGGCTTCCGGGGGTAATGCTGGTGAAACAAGGCTACCAAGTCCTATGCGTTTTCCAAATCCTCAGCTGGCTGCCAGGTGAGTTCCTTATCCCCTACCCATTTCACCTTATATTGTAGCCGGCCATACCATCTCCTTAAATCTAATACCTCCTCCACCTCCCATTCTTCTTCGCCTTCGATTACTATAGGTGGAGGCAGGGGGTACTTCTGTCCTAGGAGGGGGTCTTCTACTGCAGGTTCGATTTCTGATATATAGACGACAGAATGGCGCTTGATGTCTTTAGGGAATTTCAGTTGGTAAACATGAGTGCCTACAGCCGCCAGCACCTCAAATGAGCCCAAGAACTTGTGGTCGAGCTTCCAGGATGGCCGTTCTGTCCGGAAGTGCCGGCTGAATAGCCATACTTGGTCTCCGGGTTAGTATCTAGGGGCTAGCCTTGACCTGTTAGCGTACTCTGCTTATCTGGTTTATATGTAAGCTAGCTCAGCCTTTAGGGTGGAGTGGAGTTCGGCAATCTTAGTTGCAAAATCTTTGGTGGGGGTGCTTTCTTTAGCCTTTTGTAGTGGTGCTAGTGAATTCATAAACTGGGGGTGCCAACCATAATTTGCTAGGAAGGGTGAGGTCTTCAGTATTTCAGAGAAGTAATTATTGGCGACGAATTCGCATGTTGCCAGTAGCAATACCCAGTTGTTCTGCTAGTAGTTGATGTAGGCCCTTAAGTATTGCTCTATAATAGCATTCATCCTCTCGAACTGGCTATTTGTCTAGGGGTAGTATGCTGTAGACAAGTGTACCTTGACTTCTAATAATTCACAGGAGGCCTTCCAGAATTCTGAAACAAACTGGGGACTACGGTCAGAGACAATCAATCTTGGGAGGCCGTGATAATAGAATACGTTATTCAGATATAGGCTAGCCAGCTCCTGGGCGGAGCAAGTATCACAGCAAGGTATAACATGCCTCATCTTGGTTAGTCGATCCACTACCATCAAGATAGTATTAAACCCTGAATCCTCTAGCAACCCAGTCACAAAGTCCATAGTCAAGTTCTGCCAAGGCTAGTCTGGAATTTCCAGGGGTTTTAGAGTCCCGTAGGGAGCATAGTGAGTCAGCTTTGCCTGTTTGCATATATAGCAGTTTCGTATATACTGCTCTATGTCCTTCTGCTAGTCGATCTACGTGTACTACCTAGTTAATAGCTCTAGTGTTTTGGTTACTCCAGGGTGTCTTGCGGCCAAGGTATTATAGTGCTCCTTAATTAGTCCTAGGCATAGCTCATTATCTACAGGTATATAGAGGCGGTCCAGGTGGTAGAGAAAGCCATCCTAAGTTATACATTCAGCTAGAGAAATCTTGGCATGGTGATGTTGGCCAGATATAATTACGGCAATAATATCTTTAGCTACTACATCTCCTTTATACCTCTGTTTTACCTATTACCAGAGGTTGTCTTCGGTATTGAGGGTCTTTGAGTCAGTATCAATGACTATATTAGTATTAGTAATAGCAAACGTATTGGCTGCTAGATCGAGATTTTTCGGCTTTAGTACTACCTGATTCTGGTATTGTAGCTGTAATGAATGATACTAGACAGTAGTTATTTGGTACCATTGATACAATCTATATCTGCTAGAACGGATGTATGTGTATACCGATTCTTCTGAAGGGTTGCCTTAGAAGGGTAGTGGTTGTCAAATGGGGAGTTCTCTTAGGAACGTTAATTAACAGGTGTAATCTCCATTTAGATTGTTTACTAACTAACTGATCTGTAGTCGGTTGTTGTCTGTCTGAGTAGTCTGAGGAGGAGATTCTAGAGGGGAATTCGTGCTCCTTTTATACTTATTCAACAACGTATCTGACAGTTCAGAATACATAGAATACGGTACTTTCTATAGGGCAGTACTATATGAGTTATAGGAAATATATGAGTCATAGGAAATACATGAGTCATAGGAAATATATGAGTCATAGGAAATACATGAGTCATAGCAACGTAGCTATGCCGGGGCTATGCTACATGCTCGAGGGTGTACTCGAGATGGCCAGTTCCACAGAATAATTTACTACTAGATTTGGCAGTTATGGAATAATAATAAATATAGAAAATACGAGATAAATAAAATAATAAGAAATAACATCTCTTATTACAGTAGCCTTTCATCCCCTCCTCTAGGAAGATCTCCTAATCTCCTAGTTAATGTATCAGGTTTGCTGCTAGCTTTACCAGGTCAGTACTTGATCTTGAAGTTGAACCGAGATAGGATTTCTGACCACCTGGCCTGCCAGTGGTTTAGTAGCTTCATTATTGTAAAGTACTCTAGGTTTGTATAGTCCGAGAGGACCTCGATGATTCCTTTACCTGACTCTAGGTAGGGCTTCTATTCCTCAGATGCCCGCATAATAGCTATCAACTCTTTGTCATAAATCTTGTAGTTGCATTCTACCAGAGAATGCTTTTTAGAAAAATAAGCTACTAGGTGAAGGGTACTATTATTATCATATTAGGATAGGATACCCACGGAGACGTAGTCAGAGGCGTCAGTCTCAACAATGCATTTGCGATCGGGGTCAAAATGAGCCAAGATTGGTACTGAGCAAAAGGCCTCCTTTAAGTTTTCAAAAGCCGATTGCACTGCAGGGTTCCACTGGAAACGCTGGTCCTTTTTCGTCAGCATTATCAGAGGTGCCACGATCCTTGAGTATCCAAGTATAAAACGTTGATAAAAGTTAGCAAATCCAAGGAAGGCTTATATATCTTTGAGGTTAGTTGGAACCTCCCAATCTCGAACCGCAGTAACTTTGGTAGAGTCTATTCTAATGCCCTCTGTAGTTATAATTAACCCTAGGTATTTCACCTCCTACACATATAATTAGCATTTTTTTAGTTTAAGGTATAGCCCAGCCTGTTCGAGTTTTTCTAGTACTTGTCTAACATAGATTTTGTGCTCTGCTAGGGTATCTGAATAGTTGAGGATATTGTCCAAATACGCTATATAGAATATATCTAGGAAGTCCCATAGAGTGTCATTGATAAAGTATTAGAATAAGGCCGGGGTATTGGTTAATCCAAAGGGCATGACATTGTATTCAAAGTGTCCATAATAGGTGCAGAAGTCTGTCTTCCATTCCTTACCCTTAGCTATTTGTACCAGGTTGTAGGCTCTTCTTAGATCTAGTTTGGTGAACCACTTGGCTTTTGATAGTCTAGCTAATGTCTCTTGGATTAATGGCAGGGGGTACCTATTCTTCACCGTTATTTCATTCAAGCCACGGTAGTCCACACATAGATGAAGGGAGCCATCCGATTTCTTCACCAATAGTATAGGTGCCCCTGCTAGAGATGAGCTATGCTGGACGAAGTTTTTAGCTAGGTTCTTCTCCAAATATTTCTTCAAAGCTTCTAACTCAACTCGGGACATCCTGTAAAGGGGGCTATAGGGAGGTGTCTTCCCTTCTACCAAGGGGATAGTATAGTTATAAGGCCGGTATGGTAGGAGTTTCTCTGCAGCCTTCTCTGAGAACAAATCGATGAACTCATAATACTCTTCTGGAATCATGGCTTTCCACTTCTCTTTGGGTTGTAGCTTGTTTATTTCTACATTGACCTCGTAGATGGACAGGGTATGGGCCTTTAGCTTATACTGTTTGGTAAGGTAGGCAAAGGCTCCAGCTCCAATAAAGCTAACATTTAAGGGTTTTGAGGGTGCAAGGGGAGTAGAGGAATTCACAGTATCGATATGGGCAGCTTGGTAGGTCGGGTAATCTATGGGGGGTGATAATGTACACAATCTAGTAACCGTAGTCTTTGGTTTCCCATAGTGCTTCCTATAGAAGCTGCTATTAAATTGCAAGGTATAGGAGCCAAAGTTGACGGAGACATCATGTAGTCTCAGCCATGGGATACCTAGTACTATAGGATACTTGAGCTTGGTAATGAATATAGGAAGGTTTTTAGTGTGGTCCCCAAATATGGCAGATAAGCAGGTGATGTTGGTAATTGCACTAGAAGAGATAGGTTGACCATCGATGATATCGAGGAGGCAGGGGGTTTTGAGCTTAGATATAGGTATGGAGTTCTTACTGACAAAGGTCTGGTTAATGAAGGCTATTCCTGAGGCACCACAATCTATGAGAGCAGATGTAACTATTGTTTTACTAGTAAACTTGATAGTAATAGGTACAACGAAGTGCTCGCCAAATAAGCAAGACTCATCAACAGGTATAGACTTAAATGTAGCAATAGAAAAGGTAGACAAAGATAGACGACCTGGGGCAGGTCCCTTGCTAGTATCAGTACCTAGGCAAGGGATGCCACGTTTTCTGACTCCTCATCCTTTAGCTCTTCTATTCTGGACTCAGAGACCACATGGAGGGCCAGGCGATTATTTCAAATAGGGTAGGCAGCAATGAAATAGTCTACCTTCCCACATGCAATACACAAGCCATTTATATAGTGGTGGTCTCTTTCTTCCTAAGTCAAGCATGGTCTACCAGTAGATAGGTCTATAGGTGCAGCTTTACCAGCTATGAACAAAGGGTAGGCTAGTTTGTTGATAGGAGTGGAGGTTTGTTAGGTGCGAGTGACTGGGACGGGGAGGGTTGACTGGGAAGTTATAGCTAGAAGGGTCCTTTGGTGGCCTTGGAGTGCAGCCAGTTGCTGTTCTACTTGGGTGGCCTGCTTAATGAGTTCTTTTAAGGTATTAGTTATGGGACAGTACACCAGGACCTACTTAAGTTCAAAGGTAAGGCCATCTTTGAACTGGTTAAGCTTAGCCTTGTTATTCTATTTGAGTTCAGCTGCCAACTTGGAGAATTCTGTAATATAGGTAGATAGCTCGTTATTTTATTGCCTGAGATTCTGCAGGGTACGACTCGCAGTTTCTGTAGGGTCCAGATCTCCAAAGGCTCAATCCAGAATTAACATTAGGGCTGGGACATCTCCTAAGTCGACACCAGTTTCCTTAATAAATGGTTGTACCTAGTCCATGGTCTTGCCTTCCATTAGGCCATAGACATAGGTGAGCTGGTGTTGGACAGTAGGGAATTTAGCAGAGTTTCCAGAGAGTTTCAGTTGTATGGAGTTTTTCCATGCCTTAAGCCTGGCCCGATCTCCATTAAACTTTGGAAGGACTGGTAGGTCTTGGGTTTTAGTGGGGTTCACTAGGGCTTGGGTGACAAGGGTGTGAGTCAAGTTTTGGATAGTGGCTCTATCTTCGGCCACCTCATCTCGAAGGAGGATGATTACTTCCTTGGTGTCCTGTAGTTATTGCTGGGCTTTTTGGAGGGCTGCTCCCTATTGGGCTTCGATGATGTGGGTAGCTGTGAAGATTTTAATTATCTCCCAGCGATAGGCTACGAGGTCGGCTGGGTCAGAGAGCGTTGGAAGGGCTCGCCAGATTTCGAATCTAGCTCCAGACAAGAGGACTTCTTCAGGCATATTAAACATCATACCAGTTGGTTAGAATAATCCAACGTAGTGTAATGGGGCGCGGAGGGGGCACGGTAACCAAGGGATACAGTGGGCACAAGGACAGGGTATGAGGGAGCTATCATAGATGGTATCACGGACGGTGTTACGGACAGTGCTATGGCTGTTACGGATGAGAGATAAGGGCAGGAGAGGTAGTAGAGCTGCAGAAGCAAGGTCCAGGATGTGTACGTAGGTATAGATGAAGAGACGGAGTCGTGGGCCAAGTGTTGCACATTAGATACAAGACATTAGATGAGGATCCAATAAGAGTACAAGAAAGGAGACAGATATATACAAAGCAGGCTCGAGGAGCCAAGGCCAATAATAATCAGGAAATAGACTTTCCAAAGGTAATAAGATAACGAACGAGAATTAGCTTAGGGAGAGATAGTTGTGACATAGTTGATTCAACTATCTACAAAGGTATGAAGTAAGAAATAACGTCTAACTAGGAGCACTGAATACTAGGATACTATGAGTGCTTTGAAAGGATATAGGCAAATATGACTATGTGGCAGGCTAAAAGGATCATAGTATTTTTCTTAGACAAAATATCCAGGCACTGCAATTTCAGGAGTGATAGTCCTATCTATACCACTAGCTATACTAATAACTATGGAGATGATTGTGAAGATTTGGGACTACCTAGAGCTTTGTTGGCTATGAGAAACAACAGCCTAGTCAGATCATTATCACCAAGTGGAATAGAAAATAAAGTGAATAGTCCTAAAGAGGTATAAATCACTATGTGCAGGTTATGAAAGAGTGAAAGTTTACTAGTATCTCGCCCCGTTTACATATGAAACCTTCTAATAGATTAACAACCCATTGTACAAAAAAGGTACACTGAGGTTGAATACGATACCTTATTGTTTCTACCTATAGCATTATAGCTAACAACTCAAGCTGAATGCTAGATAGCAAAATAGTAATAGATAGAGAAGGTTTCAGTAGTACAAGGGCCAAAGGCAGCAGAAATGATAGGTAATGAGGGAACAGTATAGATGCAAGTAGACAATTTTCAAAATAACATATATCAAAAGATAGGTGGATATGTATAAGAAGCTGAACAATCTTCTAGGAGGAAGCTCTCATTACAAATAGGTATACCGAGATATACAATTTGATTACAATAAAGAATACCTAATTTATCTCAAGCGCCGTTTAGATCACCACTGAGCAGAATGCTGAAGTCGAGTGTACAATATAGGCCTAGTATC
>WHUY01000149.1:0-63491 GCA_015179035.1 Tirmania nivea
AATTAAAGTAGTTATAAATCATTTCTATAATTCCTTAAAGATTTGCCTATATTTACTATCTAATTCTACTAATGATCTTTTTTTATGAGTTTAGTTAGGAAGTATATAATTTAGAGAATTCTTTAAAGAATCTATAATAAAAGTTAGTAATCTTAGGAATTCTTATACCTCCTTAACTTTTTATAATATTTGCCAGTTTTGACTTCCTTAATTTTTTTATCTATTATTTAAATCCTATTTAGTAAAATTCCATATTCTAGAAACTTAATAGAATTTTTATAGAACTCATTCTTCTAAATATTTACTCTTAGATCTATCTTATCTAATCTTAATAATACTTCTTAACTAATAAAATTATTTTTCTTTTTATTTTTCATATATATTAAAATATTATCTAAATATATAATAACTTCTTTATCTATTAAATTATATAATAAATGATCTATTATACCTTAAAAGGTAGTAAGAGTATTGTATAATCCAAAAAATATTTCTTACTAATAGTATAGCCTAAATCAAATATAGAATACTATTATCTCTTTACTTTCTTCTAATATTCATATAAAGTATTTTCTATTTTTTAAGTTATATTTAATAAATAATTTCATATTATTCTATCTTTATCTAAACTTAATTATTAGTAGTAAAAGATATTAATTTTTTACTATAACTTTATTAAATACCTAATAGTTAATATAAAGTTGGTAGATACTATTAATCTTTTAGACTAAAAGAATAGGTACTTTTACTGATAATTAGAATTTAATAATTTTCTCTACTACTACCTAATTATTTAGCCAAATCTTGAGCACTTTTAATTTTGGCTTAAAGAATAAATATAGTAGTCTATAAAGACTTTCTATTCTAGCTACTAGTTAAATAAGGTAATCAAACTTAAAGTATTATAGTTGTTCTATAGCTAATTTTTTACTAATAAGGTAAGCCTACTCATAATATTAGTCAAAGAAGAATATTTTAATATCTTACCTATTATTTATATATTAAGTCAAATTAGCTACTTATATAAATAAGTTTTCTTTAACTTTTATCTTTAATTAGAATCTATCAACTAGCTTGACTTTAAATTCCTTAAATAAGTAATTCTATTTATAGTAGTTATTTTTCTACTATAGTATATTTTTTTCCTAATTTATATTAGGATTATATTTTATAAGCTATATAATAGGTAAATAGTTATAAATTTTATCCTAAATTTATCTAATCTCTTAGACCATATACTTAAAATATTTTTCTATAATAATATCTAATAGTTATATATAGTATATACTAGATTTTGGCATTAGTTATTGACTAGTATTCTAAACCTATATAAGTTTCTAATATTTTCTTACAAGGATTTTAGATTTATGAATAAACTTATCATAAAGTATGAAGTTTATTGCTTTATAATTTAATTATAGTTTACAAGATATTTTCTACTCTAAAATCTTAATAATAGCTTCAATTAAACCTTTTTCTCTATAGATAGGAAGCTCTTTAGTTATTTATTAGTAAATTCTCTTTATTTTAACTATAATATTTCTTTCTTAGAAATATATATAGTATCTACTTAGTCAAGTATAATTCATAAAGTTTTTATTAAGTTATTATAGTAATTATAGATTATACTATATATTCTAGATATTTTGGCTATTTAAGCTATCTTTAGTAGTACTTGTCTTTAAAGAAGAATAAATAAATATATTAAATAAACTTAAGTATAATAAAAAATCTTCTAAATCTTAATTGACTCTTTTCTAATTATCTTAATAAATAATAATCCTTATTACTATCTTTTATTAATTTAATAATCATTCTATTATATTTATTTACTATTCTATTTATTATTAAAATATTAACTTTTCCCTTATTATTTTTATTATCTACCTTTTCTCCCTTATTCTAGAATTTCTTACTTATATTAGTAATTTTGAATATAACTAAATTCTTTGTCTAGTACTCAAATAATTTATAATTTCTTTTACTATACTTAAGATAATAGTTAAACTTCTTCTATTCTTTAATAATATTATTAGAGATACTTACTAATTTTGATTTTTAGCCTTTAAAATTTCTTTTTTGATTATTCTTTCTTTTTTTTTTATTTCTTTTAGATACTTTACTATTCTTTTGACCTTTTAGTTTTTCTTTTTTTCTACTTATTCTTTCTTATTGAGATTTACTTTAAAAATAGTAAAAATTCTCTAGATTATAGCCAATATTCTATATTATTACTCCTTATTTACTTAAAAACTAATGTCTATTTAGTATCTTTACCTATACTAATTTGACTTTTTTATTTAATCTTTATAGTAGTTTATCTTAAGTAATCTTTTCTAAATACTATATCCTTTCTATGAAGTTTATTAAAATATCTGAATACTAATTAATAGAGTTGCTATATCAAAAATTTTGCTAATTAGTCACTACTTATTCTTTATTTATTTTTATTCTAATAAAGCTTTAGAAAGACTCTATAAATACCTTTTATTTTATCTAAGCTAGATCTAATACTATTTAAAAGCCACTAAGTAGTTTTTATACTATTGTAAGATCAATTTTTAGTTAATAGATTTTATACTACTAGATTAAATTTCAATACTTGGTACTTCTTAGTTGTTTTAGGAAATTAGTAGTATATTAGATTTTAACTAGTTTTTCCTAATATTTTTTTCTCTTAATTATTTATATATTCTCAATTCCCTAAATAAATCTTTTTAGATCTTTTAGATCTTCTTTAAATACTTTGAGTTTAGGAGCTTTAGACTTTAATTCTTTAAACTTAGATATAACTATAATAAGTATTTTTACAAGGTCTTATATTGCTTATGCTATAGTAGTCTTCTTTTTCTTTTTTAGAGTTAGTATAGATTTATCTTCTTTACTAAACAACCCACTATTTCTATCTCCTACAGTTACCTTACCTTTTTTCTTTAGTAATAATAGTAATAATACTCTACTAAACTTAAGTTATTTTAGCTTATTAGTATTTAGTATGAATTCTACTTAATTTTTGAGTAGTAGAAGAGATAAAGTTTCTTTTCTATATCTTTATTATTATTAATTGAATGTATTATCTAAATACTACTATTTTTTAATTCTTTTACTATTCTTAACTTCTTATTCTAATACTTTATCTAAGTATAAGATTTCTTTTATAAGAAGATTCTATTACTACTCTATTAGATTAGAGTTTACTAGTACTATATAAGTTTTCAGAGCTTATTCTAGAAAATATTTTATTTCAAATATAGTTTCTACTATATATTGAGTTATTATCTAAAAATAATAGAACTAGACTTTATTTTCTTTTTCTAGCTAATATACTTAGGCTTATACTATTTTCAACTACTTATTTAAGAATACTTTTATACTAGTTTAAAACTATATCTAGAACTCATCGATTTTTATAAGTTCCTCTTTAAGTATATTAATATTCTTATCTAGGATTTTTTTAGGAAACTTATATAATTATTAGATAATAAATACTTTTATATTATTAGAAATAGTAATTTATTTTTACTACTATTTAATCTGAAAAGGGATAGATATTTTAAATAAAATAAAAGTATTAATTAGCAGTAGTACTTAATATTATAGTATAATAGAGATACTTAGTTATAGCTATATAATAAAGTAAATAGATATTTTTTATAAATATAAAATAATATTAAGCTATTAATTCATACTACTTTATATAATATCTATGAGAATAGAATCCTGTTTTTAGTAGATATAATTAAATACCTACTTTGAGAATATTAGACCCTTTTTATAAAGGCTTTCTATAAGTATATATAATAAAAGATATTATTTTCTATTATTTTATTTATTTTATATTTTCTATATCTATTATTATTTCAATAGAACTTACTATCTTATATATACTTTTAAAGGTATTGTACAGTCCTAGTATTACCTTATATAATATAACTTATATGACTATTTCTAATGACTGATATAGTACTACCTTATAGTAAGTACTATACTATATATATTTTGATTTATTAAAATATAGTATTAAATAAATATAAAAAGAGTATAAATTTCCTTTAGAATTTCTTCCTTAAACTATTCAGAATGTAAATAACAACCTACTATAGATTAATTAATTAATAAATAATCTAAGTAAAGATTATACCTATTAATTAATATTCCTAATAAAACTCCCTACTTAATAACAACTACTCTTTTAAGTTAATCTCTTAATAGAACTAGTATATATAAATATCTATAATATTTAGTCATAAAATTCTTAGTATTATTAGGAAATAGAGTATTAAGGGCTTTAAAATAGTAGTAGTAGATATAGAAAAACTATAAAATCTAATATTTAGAAGTAAATAAACTTTAGATAGTCTAGAAAAGACTTTTATATAGATATTTATAATAAAATTAGTTTTTATATAACTTTTAGAGTTTTTTTACTAATACTTAAAGGTAAGTATAAGTAGTAAAAAAATAGCTATAAATATAGAAGAAATTATATATTTCTTAATCTACTATTATATATAGCTATCTATTTAGGTATAAAGATTCTAAGGTAAAGGTAAAAAGATATATAATATTTAATAGATAGTAGGGTAAGTATTTTGTAACTAAGATGAGTTTAAAATAAATTAAGTATAGGTATAATAAAAAATATATTTACATCTCTAAAAAGTAATTTAGATATAAAGATTATCAACAACCTAAAAAAGCTTTTTAGTTCATAGAATACTATAAATAGAGTCTAAAAAGTAGCCTTAATATTCTTATATTGAGTATAAAGTTTTAGTATACTAAGTAAAAATAAAAGAATAGTTTATTTAAAGTAGTAAGAAGATGAAAAAGGTATAAATATAATAAAAATTATAAATATTAAAAAAATAGTATATTTAATTAAATTAAAAGAAGAAAATATATAGTTAGTAAATAATAAGATTTATTTAAATATATTAAATAAGTTATATAAAGAATAAAATAATATTAGTATCCAAATTAAGAAGTAGAATTATATAATAATAATATAATAAATAAAATAACTAGTTAAAAGTAAGAGTAGTAAAAGTCTACTAATAATTATTTCTTATATTAAAAGTATATAGTATTATAATAAACTAAAATAAAATTATTAGAGGATATATAAAAACTAATATAAAATTATAAAAGTGAAATAGAAGATACTAGTACTTATAGTAATAGAAAAAAAAAAAGAAAAGTCTATAGAAAAAGTATCTAGATAGTAAAAGATAAGAAAAATATACATATAATATATAGAATAAAATAGATTAGCAAAGAATCTAAAAAAAGATATCTAAATACTAAAGATAGAAGTAATATATATATGATACCTAGAAAGTAATAGGTTAGAAAAGTATCTATAAGATACTATAAAAGATAATAATAATATATAGAAAAGTATGAATATTTAGGTATCTCTATAAGATATTATAATATTATAAATTTATTACTGATATAAATATATCAAAAAAATAATACAAAAGATTTTAAAAGAATTCTATAAAAAAAATTCTAAAAAAGTATAGAATAGTAAGATTAAGATATAATATATATAATAAATTCCTATATAGAAGCTTTTAAGGATAAAAAGTCTTAAAGAAAAGTAGTATTATAAGTATTGATATATATATAGAATACTTTTTAGGAAAACAAAACTATAAGATAATAGAGTAGTTATTTAAGTATTAATAATATACTATACTAAAGAAAGTAGTATTATTCAAGTTATCTATTAATTACTGATATACTAATATTACTTAAAGACTAAATAATAGATTAAAGATAGTAAAAGACCTCCTTAAATTGAAAAGCTATAAGTACTATTATATATAATATAAAATAATTAACCTATAATTAACTAGAATAAATAGAGATAATTAACTATAATATAGTTAGTTGACTAATAATTAGAGAAATTAACTTAGTATTAATACTTGAAAAAAGTATTCTATAGGATATTCTATTATTCTAAAGTAGATATTTCACTATACTTATTAAAGATAGAATTCTATCTTTATAGATATTATACTAAATATTATGAAAAAATTATTTAATATTATTTTATATTTGTAAATAATATCTACTTATATTATTTTATAACTATAATTAAATATCTCTATCATAATTAAAAAAATTACTTAAAGTATTAAGAATTAATAAATAAAATTTTATAAGAAGAAATATACTTTAATTTCATAGAATTTATTTTATCTTCTGTAATATTAAATAAATTATAAAGCTTAAAGTATTAAAAGAATATTTTATAGAGATTAATAAAACTATATATAAAAGACTTAATAATATTTACTATTAAAGTAATAAAATTAATTTAATATTAGAGATAATTATTACTTATATAAAAAATTATACTCTAATTATAAAAGATTTAATAATTACTATTTAGAACTAAATTAAGTAAAATAAAGAGCAGATACTAAGTATTAGAAAATTAACTATAGAATTATAAATCTAGTTAATATTATAGAGTAAAATTAATCTATTATTAATATTTAATACAAAAAATCTTAAGTATATAACTATTTTATTAAATTTAGTAGAAATAATATATATATTTTTAAAGTAAGAAATAAAAAGTATAGATTTTAATATAAAAAAACTATTAATTTAAAAAATTTATTAATATTAGGTTTTATAAATTCTAGTATCAAAATTTAGTAAAAAAAAGATTATTATTTATAATATAAAGTATATAGATAGACTTTATATATAAAAAAAGGATAATTAAATATAAATAAAAAAATAGTATAAATTAAATAAAGTATAAGTAAAGATATTAAATAAATAAATACTAAGATAAATAAATATATTATTTTAAGTAATAAGTAAAAAAAAAATAGTATATTAGTTAATATATATAAATTTACTATACTATATAATAATAAATACTATATAGAACTCAATAAAGATAGTTTATATTAGATTCTTAATAAATTAAGGAGAGATAATAATAAAAATATTATAAATAGAAGAAATTATATATTTAATACTTTTAGAATTAAAAAAAAATTAGTTAATAAATAATAAAATAAGTTTAAAGATATAGAATATAATATATAATTAAAAAAATAAAAAACTTGAGAAAATAGACTATAAATATATATATTCTAATAATATATATATAAAAAATAGTAAGAATTTAATAGTATATTAGATATAGGCTATATATTTTTAAAGTATATAAAAAATATATAAAAAGTAGTTAAAATTTAATAGTATACTATATATATTTAAAATAGTAATTATATTATAATATAGGTTTTTTTTTAATACCTATATCTTAAACTAGAAAAATATGAATTTCATAAGATAAAAATATAGTATTTTAATAGAATTATATTAGTAAATAAAATATAAATAGATCTTCCTAAAATTAAAGATATTATTAATATTTTAATAATAGGATAATAAATATAAATTAATATTTTAATATTTTAAATAAGTATATATTCCTATTCCTATTATTTATTATTATAACTTTAATAATAAGATACTTATTAAAATTAATATATTTAATTATATTTTTATTAGTATACTTCTATAATATAATAAATATAGAATACTATATTTTATAATATACTTTTTAAAAAAATATATTTAAACTAAATCTAATTATAAAATCTATAAAAAAAAACTTATAATTATTATAAGATACTTTAAAAAATAATATTTAGTATTAGAATTAACTATCTATTATATAAAAGTATCTTTTAACTATAAAAATTTTAAATACTTTATATTTACAAAGTTACTTAATTACTATTAAGTATAATAGTTAGAATATCTATTGTGATTTAATTTTAAAATTATCTACTAATTAGAATAAACTACTTTTAAGCTAGATAATCTCATATATAAGCTAGAAATAAATTTTAAAAATGAAGATAAATAAACTAAATTCTAATATTAAATAGTATTAAAACCTTATAATTTAGCTTATAATTTAGTAATAAATATAATAGTAAATAATAATTAATTAATTAAGAAATTAATTAAAAATCTATTTTAATAAAGATTTATAATTAATCTGCTATTATAAAAAATATTTAAAAAAATATAATAAAGATTAAAATAATTAAAAAAATATATAATAAATAATAATAAGTTTAAGTCTTAATAAAAGATATATATATTAAACTATAATTTTTTAAAAGTATAACTAATTAAAAAATCTTATTTGACCCTAATAATAGTATATTTTAAATATTTTAAAACTTTTAATCTATTATTATAATAATATTACTAGCTTTAAATATATAAAAAAGTAGATTATTATATATAAAACTATTATTTTTATTAATATTCTATAATATTATAGTATACTTTTTTTAAAATATCATAATTAATATTAATACTATAAAGAGTTTAATAAGATATTTCAATAAACTTTATTATAAAATTACTTTAGTTATATAACTATAATATAATTTTAGTATTTATATATTAATTAATTAATATATATTATTTTATATTTTATCAAGATACTATTATAATTAATAAATTTATAGATTTTTATATGTAATATATTTTTTAGCTTTATAACTTATCTTAAATAATTATTTTAAATTAACTAATATAATTTATTATAAAATTCTAAAAAATATTATATTAAATTTTTTAAATAAAGTTACTACTTTTAAACTTATTTTATTTATAATTTAATAGCTAAATAGAATAAATTAATACTATACTAGAATAATATCTATATATATATTATCTATAGTCTATATTATAATTTATATCTATACTATTATCTATAATTAACCTATTATCTTTAAAGTCTATATATACTTTTTAAAAATTATATTTATAATTTATATTATAGTCTATACTCTAATATAATAATAAAATAGAATAATAAAATAATTAAAAAATATAGTTAATAAAATAAAATAATATTTATTAAACTATTATAAAATAATATTATAAAAAACTTTTATAGCTAATTTTTATAAAAAACTATTATAAAAAAAATAAATTGATTAATAAAAAAATATAAATATATAAGAAAAATATAAAATATTAAATAAATATAAAAAAAAAAATTACTTAATAAATAACTTTACTTATTTTTTTTAATAATAACTTAAATATTGATTTATTTCTAATTTAATTCTAGATACTATAATAATAATTTATATAATAATAATTATAATAATAATACTAATAATATAATAATATTAATAATAAAAAGTTAATATTTATATAAGTATTTTATATAAATATTAATACTATAATAAAATTTTATAGTATATTATTATTCTAAGTATATATATTACTAGTATAAAATTAAAATTAAAAAATTAAAAAATAAAATAAAAGAATAATTTATAATTACTTTTATAGTTAATATATTTTATAAATTATAATGATAAAGCTAGCTAATTAGTTTTAATAATAATATTACTAAAGTACTATTTATATATATTTTTTTTTCTTGAATTTTAAAGTAGTAATCTCTATTAATTTATTGAAAAAAAAACCCTCCTATTCTTATTACTCTATTTTAGTAATTATTATATATAGATATAAATCAAATAATTTAGTTTATCTTTTTATAAGCTCTCATAGTTCATATATTCTTTCATATTACTAGTAGATACAATAGCACTAGCTCTCCCTATAGCATGGTTGAGCCGATCTGCCTATCTCTCTCATAGTCTGGGTAGAGTTAGTGTGTTATAGAGGTGTAGGAATTACAATACCTGTGATTGAATATTTCTTGGGCCGAGCTCTAGTGCGTTGTTCTGGCGGACAAAGTCTAGCGATACGGTGTGGCCCGGAAGAACTGCAGGATTCCCATTTTCGAGGGAGCGTTTTCGGCGGGGTCAAGGTCTTAGAAGTCGGGGAAGTGTGAATAAAATTAGTTTGTCGTGATGCCTGCGGTGCGAGCTATCTCGTGTTGCTGTCTTTGTGTCCGGGTGGCGTCTCGTTTTTGTCTTATGACCCGAAATATTTTTGAGTTGTATGACGCCCAAATCTAGTACCACGGATTGCTACACTTGATGCTCCCACTGCCCCAAGCTGTGGGAAATGGGATAATTTCAGGCTGACATGACTCCGTTGATTTGATCCAAACTTAAGTTGATCCTACTAATTGAACGAACATGATTGAACCTGTACACCCTTCTTTCTTCGCTTCATTGGTATATATATTTCGTATTCTCACAACTAGTAATCGTTTACATACTCGACATCGACAGACCTCAGCATTCGATTGTTATAGGTCACGCTGAATTCCAAATTTGCACCTCCACAGAGTATGTCCCTCGAATAAAATATATCCCTCCAGATCTTTCCTCCCGACATATATGTTGGTGCCTTCCGTATATCCTTGTAGGGTATGGAATAGGCAACCGAACATAACTTCTTGACAGCCGGGTCGACTCGTCTCGCTGGTGGGATAGCAGAATCGCTATACCACAAGGTCTCTGTGCTAGACCAATCTCCAGTGTCCGTGTCCTTGAGGACCAAAGCGTGGTAGGTGGCCCCTTTAAGAACACGTCCCTCCACAACCTCGTCCCCCTTGGACAGTGTAGAAATCTTCTGTCAGCTGCATTCCTGGCCATGGGGATGATGTTGGAACAGGAGATTCACAGCGAAAGGGACACATACTCTTGTCAGGAGCCACCTCATTTGGTTTTTTGCCCGCCAAATCCTTTTTGCTTCATCCCACCATTTATCTTCTTGATAATGATTTGGATTTTTAGGATCGAACGGGACTGCAAAGCAAATACCGTAACTGGTCCGGGCAATCCGGGAAAGGAATGAGGTAGCATGATTTTGCTCTAGTCCCCACAGCGTTGCACCGCGACACACCGCTGATATACTGTGTGGTGGAGACCAAAACACGTTAGCTTTGGCAAAGATTGGTATCTAACGTGCTGAAATGCGAATGTTTGAGCAGTTGGGGACTTACGCTCCAGGTTCCTGAAGTACTCTGACTTGGTCTCTAATGTTGGCAGTCTTGAGGTAATTGTGCAGGTACTTACTCTCACCAAATCCGCCGACAAGTGCAATGGCCTGCGTAAATCGCCGGGGTTAGAAATTACCGGAAATAGGCCATTCTTTACCCACCTTCGCGTTCATGCCCTTTTTCTTGATTCCTTGGAGTTGCTTCTCCACTAGCGCTTGAGTTTTATCACAGATAAAATCAAAGATAGCCCGTAATGTGTTCCTATCCGCAAGCCCCAAATTTAGTGGTGCCACAATAAGATCTATCATGAACTTACGTCTCAATTTTGATGGTGTCATCTTCAATCCCTATCTCGGGAGAGTGTCCTGCTCCATTGAGATCTACACTGAGTGGGGCTTTGTCGTCCTGCGTAAAGGAGCGCTTGATTCCGAATTCAAACTCTCGAAACATTTTTTTAATCTCCTTTGCTTTGATTTTGGCATATACATCTCTGCCAACAAGGGTCCGAATATGCTGTTCAAATGCAAGGTCGAGAAAAACAGAACCACAAAGATCCCCTATTCACCTCAAGCAGTAGTAAGCCGTGGGTACTCGCAGATAATTTAGTAAATTTCCTCACCATCACCAATAACACATTCTCGTATCTTCAAGGGTTTGAGGCTCTCGACTTTGTAACTGATGAGGTCCACTGTACCGCCCCCAGCGTCACACACCACCAATCCATCACCAACCTACCGCCGCCAATCAAAACTCATTGTGTCAGCAGGATTGAAGGTACGTATTATGTAGGTTGGTTAAGAATCGAGGAAAGCCCACCCCAACTGACTCCTCTTTGGTTTTCTGCTTCAATAATGCTAGGGCCGCTGCTTCAGGTTCCGTCACCAATTGACTGCCAACCGGCATCCCTGCCCTCTTTGCAGCCCTCAATGTCTTATCCTTTGCGACCGCTGACCAGACAGCAGGAACAGTAAGTACTACTTTCAAGGAGTAGAGTTCCCTGACATCACTGCCTTTCTTTCTCTTCAGATGATCAATAGTGTACTCCCACAGACATGTTAGATAGTCAGTGACCACATCTTCTGCTCTTTTGCCCATTCTTTGCATTCGTATGACCATCTCATGAATGCGTGGGGTCTCGTTGTAGTATTTATGGGACTGGTCAAGCATGATCTTCATCCAGTGGAAGATATTAGTGTCATTGAGGCCGACATTATAGCCCCATTTTGATACTTTGCCTTCGGCGTCATACGCAATCACAGAAGGAACTTTGTCATTGTTCCCTACAGAACCATGTGGGTTTGGCCAGTCATTGATGATTCTCACATCTTTCGCTCCGGTCGACAAGGCCCACGAAACGCCAGAATACTATACGCTGGAGATTAGTATCACCCGACTGAGGCAATTTATACATTTATTCTAAAACGAGAAGGAAAAGTATAATTGCTCACCGTTGTTCCAAAATCGATTCCTATAATAATATTAGCCCCCGACATCCTCCTGTTGAGCGACTGGTAATAGGTCAAACGGGCCGGATGGTATATGGCTGGCTAATAGGCAGAGGAAGATTAGCACTACGCTGGTCATGGAGGACTTGAAAGCTCTTTTGAATTCCAAGAATCTGATCTTCGGGGCTTGCGCCGATGTGAAACCTCTCGTCGTCAAAAGGGCTGGAAGGCCTGATCTACCTATGATGCCTACTTGTGCCGCCCACAAAAAAAGTAAAACCACACGCTATTCTCGGCCTGAAACATGTAAGCTACAGATTCCGAGAAAGGGCTAGCATTTGCTGGTTAATACAGGTTTAATTGCCGCCACGTTTGGCATGGATTTGCCGCAGCAAAGAAGCTTATACCAACGCAACCTTCCATAATTTACGCTCTTTGCACTCCATCTCTATGTTTTACGTCTCAGACGTTTTGAGCAAGCATGCATGGACATATAAACACACTACCCACCAATGATGAAGCCAATGCTCTGCATGCTAATGAACCCATACCGTCAAGGTATCCTCTTCAATCAGGATTTTCTGCGCCTTCCGATTCTGCCAACCAACCGCTACCGTCAAGGCACGCCCAGAACCACAATTACAATGAAAATAACAATCTCCCAAAAGCGGAGCACGAAGTTGGTAGGTCTTCATAACCTGACAATTCCCTACGTACTGATCTGACCATGCATGATAGCTCCTCCACCTTACACTCCGGAACAACCCTTCAATGATCTGTCACCTTACTTACATGGCGGCTATCTAGACGATGCTACATATAAGGAAATGATTGTTATCATGGGGATGCGTGGTGGGGGAAAAAGTTCTTTCGTCAATCAGATGGTTGGAGGGGATGTTGCTAAAATAGGGGATGGATACACACCCTGTAAGACTTTTACCAGATATACGCTTTTATTCACCTTGCTGAAGCTTAGCCACAGGCACCTTTACTTGCCAGGCCGTACCGACACGATTCGGGAGAAGCAAAGTAATCTTGATTGATACTCCCGGGCTTGACAAATCAAATCTCTCTGAAACGGTTGTCTCTGCGGAGATTTCCCGAGTCCTGGCGCAGATGTACCAACGTGGTGTGTCGTTGAGAGGTTTCATTTATCTCCATCGTATCACAGAAAAGAAGACTATCGGAGGTGCAGCCTCGGTCCTGAAAATGTTCCGAAGTCTATGTGGGGACACAATGCTTCTGAAGAACACTATTCTAGTAACGACCGGTTGGCAATTGCCGCAGGTTGATGAGTCGCAGGGAGCAGTTCAGGAGCGTGAGCTACGAAAATTCTGGAGTCAAATGCTCCACCAAGGATCCACAATGGGGCGGTATTATGGGGAACGCGACTCGGGTGTGGGGATTGTTGGCCGAATTCTCGGAAACGAAGATGTTCCATTCGAGACCGAGGCAGAGCTGATTGCCAGAGGCAAAAAGCTGGAAAAAAGGGCAAAAATAGCCATGGAAGTGGCACGGTTACAACAGGAAATGGTAGAGTAAAAATTTGTGTAAAGGCAAAGTTCATGGATCAGATGGAGATAAATAACCAACAGAATCGGAATTTTATTTGATGTTATGAGAGCAAAACGCCAAACTCAAGCCTACTAGATCTCTCCAGTCCTACTCTGACCTCTTGATCTCACATCTTTGAAGAGGTAATCAAAGGCTCGTTGCTTTCAATCCGTTGTTAGACAGTCATCTAAAACTGATGACTCCCATAATATAGAATATCCTTGTTGATAGAGCGAGGGATAGTCAAACGTTGAGGGTTTCCGTACATCACATTATTTTTTTCGGAAAAGGTACCTTCGGGGCCAGCTCAGCTATGTTATTTCTACGAATCTCGCTAAGTCGATGTATTGTTAAGCTCGCCTGACCGCCTTGAGAACTGTATCCACACATGTCTGGTTAGTGGCCTTGGTACTTAAAGGAGAAAGGTAGCTTTGGTGTAGTCGAAGGCACATTATGCCTGCCGACTGAGGGCCCCCGTACATTATTTTGGAAAATGATAACACATACTGCTACATCCACTCTTAGGGATATAAGGTATAGTACCGCAAAAATTGAGCCCTGCATGTCTTCAGTGGCAATGGAATTTGTAAGGGCAGAGTAGATATACTCGAACCTTGTGCCAGGTATAGCCAGGTAGGGTACAATTTGGTGCTTAATCCCTATATCATTCCTTAGCTCCTCTCGCGCACAGCAAGCCTATGAACCAGTGCGATATTATGAGTCAATACAATTCATCCAATGTTTGTGTTAAGTCCCTGGGATAGCGAGGTCGGGCTGGCACTTTGTAAATTTATCCAGATCGACATACCGGGAAAACTGGTGAATAAGAGCCCTTGTCAAAAAGTGAATCACAACAGTAGAATCAGTGACACAGCGGTAAAGTAAGTCACAATCGTGTAGCCAAGTCTGCATATCTTGCCACAAGTAGTAACGCTGCTACCGTTAAAGGGAAGATCAAAAGATATTGACAAGGGCTCGTATTCACCAGTTTTCCCGATAGTCTAGTTGGCACAAGCCGCTCATAGAGACGACAGCTGCTGTACACGTATGTATGCATCACACCCCGAAAAGGACAAAAGACCCTTGGCAACGAGTGACACCATGTCGCATGGATTTGGTTATCGATACATATGTATCAGATGTGCTTAGAGATAAGATATCACCGCGCACTCGTCGCTAGTCTGGTTGGCACAAGTCCCAGACTATTGCCATATACGTAGTCGGCGATGCTAATCTCACATCTGCATTTCATTTTTTTTTGAACTCAGTACTCGTAGATTCGTAGGCGAGCCACACCGGGAACCTGGGTGGATTCAAGGGACAGCCAAGTTAATCTGACGCCCTACGCGAGCTACGTACAAAAAGCAAAAATGAAAGCAAAGCAAACAAAGGAGAGCAGCGCAGCAAATCCCAAATATGCGTAATCGATGTCTCCTAGCGTCAAAGAGGGGGCGGTATATAGACGGGTAGGCGAAATACCGTAGAGACTCGAGTTATTCGCTAGCGTAATTTCAAAGTGAGCTGCATATTCACTATACATATGTGTGGGATACGTTGATCATAAGCCACGGGCTTATGTGAAACATATCAATTTGAGCGCCAAGATCTATTCAGTGCGAAGAGTAAAAACTATAGAATCTACATCTTCTGCCGGCTCCTCAGGTAACGCATGAGAGTCATGTAAGATATCACTGCCAGTCAACGTTCCAATCTTGAGATCCTCTGCTGCAAAGCCTTTAATCTGTAGCTCATGATCTCTACTTCCATCCACTGGAAGAGTAACCCCAACGTCTCGGAATGCCTTCTGAATCATGGCTTCTTTATCTTTGCAAAATTGAGTCCATGCAGGGCCAACCACTTGAGTTGTCATGACACGCCGGTCTCCAACCGACCAGACAAGACCTGGATTCTCACGCTCCTTGTTGTCAATGTAGTCTTCTGTATATTCCCGTAGATACTGCTTAAAAGGCTTGTTGATTGCAGTGTCAAGTGGCTGGATTAACCCGGTACACCCACCGGGAATTAAGGAAGGTATAATACTTGCTGACTGGAGGTGTTGTAGGACATCGGGAGTGGTATGAAATGCTGCGGTATCAAGTAATAACAGTGAAGGTCCATTACCAAGAGCTGGTATAATTTCCTCCTGAATTGATTTAAGAATGAGATCCTCATTGTTGTAGGCGGTTGGATTAAACTCAACAGTAACATCAGGATGGTATAGATGTCCTTCCGACTTTTTGATAGTAGCCTTTGGTCCAGTAGTCCCAGCAAATATTAACTTCGGTTTAATATATGACTTTCCATCAGCAAACAGATATAGGATAAGAGTAGCTTGTCGTTTATCCCATCCAGATCGTGCAGTCTTTCCAGAGATGGTGGTATTTCCGGTGAAATCGTAGGTCCGACCTTCCAAGTATTCAAATGGTATTGGAGTCTCATCGATATTAAGGATATTGGAGTATCGATATCGTCCAATATCAGAGGTAAGTTGTAAACGGTCGAATGTATTGATTGGTAAAGAGTTGCTACGGTTGAATTCTAGCCAGCTTAATATAAGACGGCGATACTCATCTGGTACGCGGGACGCTTTCTTCGTAAGAACACGACATGAAATACCCCATCGACGTTGAAAACCAAGAAACCAGCCAGTAGAAAAAACAAATAGTCCTGCTACCACGTCTGGATAGACATTTTCAAAGATCTGTTTTGACTGTCTCCGAAACCACCCACGCCGAACCAATTTTCCTTCTTCTCTACATTGAACAAAAGATTTGAATAATGCTTCCTCCATTTCAGGCCAAGAGCAACGCCATACAACATTATCAGCTCGATAGCATCCTCCTCTTATTCCTTGTATTTTCTCTTGACTGCGACACCAGCCCGAGATTGTACTCTGAGGGATCTTGAAGTAACTAGCTGCCTCAACTTGATTTGGAGGCCGGTATGTTTTAGAGATATCACAGTATATCAGGTGGTGAATCATGAACATCAACACTTCATGTTTTTTAGCCTTGCGATAGCTTCTCTTTACGCGTTTTACTGGACCGGCACGAGGCGTAAATACTCTTTGAGCAAATGGCTTTGGTTTAGGCCCATACCGAGTTGTGGTTTTTGGACCAGCGGGAGGAAGCCTGCCTCCAGACACTGCTTTGGATTTCGCTGCTATATTGACCGACAGCGCTTTTAGAGGCTTTCTTACTGGCATTGTTGATAGTTACAGTACATACCTATAGCCATCTCCTGACGTTCACATAACAATGAGCACGGGCATTTTCTGATGATATTCTTAAACCCGCATATGTAGTTCACTTTGAAATTACGCTAGCGAATAACTCGAGTCTATACGGTAGGCCTCCACCGCGTCCCTCCTCCTCCTTCCTCCAAATTGGTGTGTGTCGAGCCCCTCCCACGTCCTGATGTCTCCCACATCTGCAATTCAATATAATACCAGCATGCAGAGACATGTAGATCTTAGATAGAGGAATTCGAAACCGAATGAGGTTTGCGTATATGTACTGCCAACAGGTTTGTATTAATTTTGATTGGGTCAATTGAACTGAGGAAATTCTCTCAGCCTGTAGTCACCCACCCTTTGCTACTCACGAAACTTATCAGAAGACATTCATTATGACATGCATGTGGCCTTTATCAGTTCTGTCTAAATTCTTCCAGCAACTGGGAATATAGTCTGGTTGGCGAATCCCCTCGTGGCCGAGAACATCGATCAGACGAAACTCAACCCTTGGTCCTAACAGTCAATCTCGGGATAATTTTAACCTAGCGCAGCGTGAAAACCTTTACGTCGCGTTTTTTTCAAGTTACCCATCGTCCATCATGTCTCCCCGCCACGGTCAACAAGGTGGTTCATCGGGAACTACCCAGGAGCCATCCGCGGCGGTTCCTCCTCCAGCAGGCAATTCAACGAGGTACTCCTGAATCTTATACATACGGCATGCGATTTGTGCCTCCTTATATAACTGTATGTATTAATATAACAAGTAGTAATCCACCGGCACCATCGGGGGCACCACCGAGAGTGACTGCGCCTCCGAATGCTCTTAGTGCTTTGTTTAACATTTTCAAGAAAGGGAAGGAAGCTTTAGACCAGGTGAACCGGGAGACGAACTACCTGCGTCATCAACGAGATCAAGCATTCCAAGAGATTCATAGATTGGAAGGTACTTTGCGGGAAGTAGTTAGAGAGGCGGAAGAACGACAGAACAAGATACTAGCCGCCCATGAGCACCAAAATAAGATGCACCAGCAGCGAGTTGAGAAGTTTGCTGCCCAGATTGAGAACAAGGAGCTATTTCTCGGGAACCAGGAGAGCGATGGTGATATTGAGGGGAAGTTTAACTCACTCTCTATGCATGTCAAGTCGTGGAGTTCGTGGTTCAAGAGTGAGCACCAGGTAGACGAAAAATACCTGGCAGACAGTCCACGATTTCGAGAAATTATGTATCATATAGCACCAGATGACGGCAAGTTTGAGCTGCTTGGCAAGAAGGGTACACGACGACTTTGCATCCAAGGAATTGTGGGCTATTGGCTTGTCGAGACCATTTTTCGACGCGTAACGGACCCTGATCAACCCGGCTGGCCAGCAGCCCTGGATCAATTGAGCCACGGTAACGCTGATGCTGTTGATAAAATTGAGCGAGCATTAGTTGGAGGTCAGTAATGGCAATTGCAGGCTTTGAGAATTATTCACTGAGTGTGACCAAACATTGTAGGGCAACCAGAGATCACTCGACGAGAGTTAAATGACTGGAGAGCGTTTACTGTAGGACTGATTTCGCGAATCGAGGCTACTGCTACCGCTACTGCTCAGACAGGTTCTGTCACAACTGAACAGCATATTGCATCAGTATTGAGAATAACCTCTGCGTGGGCAAAACGAAGTGGAGATGGGCAACTTATCAAGGAAGGCCTCAAGAAGATTATGCTGTTGGCTATGCAACTGGCCTTGATGCTGCGCAAACAGCGAGCTTGTTGGTCCGTCAAATTTCCACCCCCGTCTGCAACTTACGACCCCCAATGCATGAGCGATATTGGTGCGGAGGACGAGGATGATGAGAATAGAGAAAAAAAAGGTATGGAGAGACAGGTTTTGTTGTGGATCTTTCCCGGCCTGTATAAGCAGGGCAATGCGGATGGAGAACATTACGACCGTGAGTCATGTATAGTGAAAAGCACAGTGAAGCTATGGGATTGCGTGAAGCTACGGGATCATAAATAGTGTGTGGGTGGCATATGGTGAATTTGCGAAATAAGTCAAGCTATTTCGGATGAGTCTATAAATCAAGGTGTTCCAATTGATAGTATGCCTGCGGGAGTGATTAGGCTGCATAAAGATGTCACGCTTCCGGTTGATTAGTATAATGTTACTATGTGAAAACATAGTGTAATAGGGAAGAATAAGTATTAAATAATCTAGTATTTTATATATAATAAATATAGTAGGAAAGGTAAAATTATTGTTCTCGTGCCCAGACTCTAAAATTATGATATTTTTAATAATAAGAGAAATAAAAGATAAATAAATATAAAAATTTAAACTAATATAATACCAAGTAAATTAATCAAAATAGAAGAATATAATAATAAATATAATAATAAATTAAGTTATATAAAATATTAAAAAAAAAAAAAAGATTAAAAAAAGATTAAAAAAAGATTAAAAAATTAAAAGGTAAAAATAATTTTAATTTTAAAGTTACTAAAATAAATATAAAATAAAATAAAATTATAAATAATAATAATATAATATATATTTATAAAAATATAATAATAATAATTAAAAAATTGTTTAATTAAGTAACTTGTTATAAAGTAACTGTAATATTGGACACATACTATTTTGTATTTACTACGTGTGTTATTGGAGTGTCGCTGTAGTGACTAGTATTTTAGAACCGTTGTGGTATTGTAGTTATAAATAAACAATTATTTTCTCCGATATCGCGCGGTTTTGAAAGTGCGCGCTTTCGACGTACTTTTGAGACTGAGTTTTTGGCGACACGCATAATAAATTACTAGCCTTAAAGGACGTATTTTTTTTTTTTTTTTTTTTAATTCAATACTCGCATATAGGCATTCCCATAGCGAGGTTCCCTGACTGCCTAATCAACATCCTAATCAACATCTTGGGCGACTCTCACCTCCAAATTTAGATTCGTAGAGCGGGCGATGTGGGTACTAATTCAGGCAACCCGAGCACGCAATACGTGTGCAAATTTAGACATCTCCCAATTCTGAGATCTCGAGTGGTCGATATGTGAGCTAATTCAGACATATCCAAATCAGAGGTATCGAGAGGTCGATATTTGAGCGAATTCACACAACCCGAACGTTCAATATGTGTGCTAATTCCGACATGTCCAAACTCAGAGATATCGAGCTGTCGTGCGATCGACGTGTGTGCAAATTCAGACATCTCTAAATTTAGTAATATCGAGTGGTCGATATATATGGTCATGCACACATCTCCCGATTCTGAGATATCCAGCATGCTAATTCAGACAACTCGAGCACGTAATATGTGTGCTTATAGAATCTGCCTATGCTTGTCAAGAGCCATAGATGGTCCAACTCTCCTATACATAATTACCAGATCTTTATTTGAGAATCCCCAGCAATGTTTATTAATTATCTACTCTTCCTGCAATTCATTTGGGGCTCTTATAATGTAATGCTTTCCAAGTATCAATCATGTTCAGGGATCTACTCTACACGCCCACTACATGAGCTAGTCAGAAATTTCAGTCGCAATGTCCGTCCCGCATTCGTTCTCGTCGTCTTGTTGAGCCGCGAGGGTATGTGACGGGAGATCCCATGCATGAGCCCTTTGTTAGCTCTTTATCTTCATTTCCTGTGTTCTACCTAACTTGAGTTTAAGCGAGATTGGAGCAAGACAAGCGCGTAGCCAGTAGGGCGCGGCAGTGACATTGATTGCTATGTCGGCGTATGGCAATATTATCGTTGTCAAGATAATTTATATATCACGATTTCAAATTCTATGGAGGGCCTCCATGTTGTGTGCTGGCTATTGAATATTAAATTGAGAAGTTGTATGATGAAATCATCTGTGAACGGTCTTTTTTTAGTTTTTTGTGACTTATTACTCGCATGCTTTATAAGGCCATGGCGAGCTTCCAGTATCCGAGTCTAAGTACAGTAAACTAAGGAAACAAATAAATGAGCTATCCCTGTAATTCTCTAACTCTCCTTAGATCGGACTGCCTTGCCAAAAAAAGTTTCCGCTAAATCGACCCGTGATCTGCCTTGTCGCCTTGTCGCACCTTTCTGCGAACCCTTCGCAGGTCGTCTATCTCTTCCCAACCCCTGTGAATTTAATTCAATTTCACGTCGGATCCCGATATCTACTAAAACCTGAAAAGATGCCTGCTAGTATCAATTTCTACGCCTGTGCTACCAGCAGGTAAATGGTGATTTCCAAAAATGTTACTCATACCGACAGCAATGTACTGCTGACCTGGGCGCAACTTAATAGAAACAGTGACGTGATTGACATGTAATCCATGTTAGATTGTCAGTACTTGGGCTCCAAGGAGCACATAAATATATACCTATCGTACGGGGTATTCGTACTTTATCCATGTAAGTCGATGCCGAAACTTTCTGGAGTATCATTTGGGCAGCAATTTTGGCTCCACAGAGCTACTGAAATCTCCTTGCTCTTTGAATCCGCGACCAATGATTGAGGCTTAAAGACACGGAAACTTATCCTCTGACACTTGTGCAGGGGGCAGGCATGCTATACAGTTGCTACTTCTCACCTGATTGATTACTGAATAATATTATCTGTTGAGATCAAAGTTGATATAAAGACACTTCTCGCTATTGGTGATATTTAAGGGTGCTTGCATCACCAAACGAAAAGTACGCAAGCAAAATGGATGAGCGAATAGCGGATATATTTTACTATATCTAATTTCATTATCCCCGGTTTTGATCTGATGTGAAAAACAATTGCCAGTTGCTTGTGTACAACTTAAAGCAGAAGAAAAGTATAGTTCTGTGTGGAGTTCGGATCACAGGTTGCAGCTAGTTATTTTCAATATGTACTAATAGATATCTATATAAAATCGTAAACTTCATTAACTAATGTATGGCACACCGGCCTTCTCAATAGGCAACCCCCATTCCCATCCCCATGTCCATGTCAGTCTGCTACAGAACCTTTGACGAGTACGAGGACATGGCAAGAAAAAAAAATAATGCAGTAAAAAAACTACCAGAACGCTAGAAGCGGAAAATTAGGAAAATGTGACAAAATTGAATGTCCTGAATCACTCAGATTGGCTTAAAGATTTTGAATGGACATTTAAGGTAGCTCTAGGGCTACGTACCTGAACACCCGCCAGCCCCTGAACACTCGGATCATGATGATCATGGCAAATCTCAACAACGTTGCTAGCCAGATCTGCATCACCGTGCACAAGGGAAGTCCTTCCCTTCGCTCACTCATCAATTCCGCTCCCCGCTTCCCCTATTAGAAATACACGAATGAAATGAAAATGAACGCCAGATTGCGCAATTTGGACCGCATTTCACACCCACGTCTCCATACCCCTTCTCTTTCAACCTCAGCATACAATACCCTCATCATCGGCATCCTCAACCTCAATGACTTCTGGATCTAATGAATTTGTTATGGACTGTGATAGTCTGTGACTCTCCTCCGGTGCTTTACCAGTGGCAACCATATTTGCCAGCATTGCTGGGGTAACCTCGTCCTTAATGGATTCGACGTCGATAGGTATTGACGTCGTTGTCCGCGTATGCTCTGCCCACTCTGCTTTGACTGGAGTCGCCGCCATTAGTGAAACTGCACATGCATCACGCATCGTGCGGTCACTCTTTTTCCTGCTGAGCTCGGGACATAGTAATGGCGTCGGCGGTGGTGGCATAGGCTTCGCATGCGAACTCGCCACAGGTGCTGAACTGGCTGTCTCCTTGGGTTTTGCAGGCATGAAATCACTTGCTTTGATCCTCGCCGCAGTGTCCTTTAATTGCCCAACAATAAGCTTCAAGTATCCCGCATATCCATCCCCCTTCAGCCACACAAAAGCCACCGTCTCCGTCACTTTACATGCCTTGTCCAGATTGTCATCAATGCCCTCCAACAGTATCCTCAACCTCTGCTCGTCAATACATGATGGGGCACTCGCTACTGCTTGTGCAGTCGACACCAGTGGGCCGGCTATTTGCATAGTCCTAGCACGCTTAAAAGGAAGAGGCCCTAGGGTGGTCCTAGCTACCGGGACACCAACACCCCCAGCACGGCGATTCATCAGTTTCATCTTCTCCCGTTCCATCTTCAGCCTCAATCTAAGCACCTCGCTAGAATGCTCAAGGTCATCCTCTTCGTCCTTCCCCGTACTTGAATTCCCGTCAGCCTCGGTTTCTGACTCAACTTCAATTTTAGGCATCATTCTCGGAGATGCGAGTTCTTGCCGCCGTTTAAGAGTCATCATTTCCCGCCGTAATCCACCGCGCTTAATATTGAGGGATGTCCAGAGCTCGCTAAGCATGCGTTGGGATTCTCCATCGTACATAATCACAGGACCGGTGATTGATGAAAATCGCGTTTTCGAACTGTCGGGTTTCGCTTCGATGCGGCAGATACCGTGGGGAGCTGGAGGCAATTTTTTCAGGTGAAGTATACTGTTTTCAATAGTCGTGCCCTTGTCTGGATATGCCGGAGACTCCCCAGACGCCACTGCACCATCAATTCCAGGTGTTGTTATCTTTAACGGGGTATTATCTTCCTGGACATCAACCCCAGAAGGCGTTATTATTATTCTGCTGCTAGGTTTTTTCACGTCTTCAGCTTCTTTGATGTATTTATCCAACTTCTCACACCACATCGGCACGATTTCGAACATCAGCTCTGCCAACACTGACGTCTCCGCCATGGTTTTCGTATTTTTGGCGACTTCTACTGGCCCGTATATATTTGATCGTGTTGACGAATATATTGGTGTTAAGTTAGTGGATGGGTCGAAATCTAAGTATCGTTTTCTGGAGGACAGCTTGGCGATTTCCGTGTGGTCCCTGGTTGAGGAAGTGACTCGGCACTGAGTATTCTGAAAGTGGGTATCTCATTAGACAAAAAACCAAATGCCACAAAGCTAAATCAAGGGGAATTGCATATTTTGTCATCGTATACTGAATGGGAAGCTGGTAGCCAGGGGGACAGGGTTGTGGCCCCGCCGGTGGAACCTCAGATGTACATGTGCCTCGCGAAAAAAGAAGATAATGACTGCCGCACACATTGGAAGGCCAGGGTAAGAGGATGTGCTTGCTTCTAATTTAATCAAAACAAGCAAAAACGGGAGAAAGGACAGGACGTGGAACGAAGCAACCCGTCATCAAACAAAAAGAAACTCACCGATTAAGTAGGTCCAGGACCGATGGCAGGTTGCCTGCGCTCAATTTTATATTCGAGCGGATACACCTACTTCGTAAGTGTGTAGGTAAATGGTAAAGTCGGTTTGAGTACTGCCTGTTTCGAGTATGGCAGTAAACTTCGATCACTTGGTTCTTCGTTCCTCAGCGAATAGGTTCTCGATAAAATTTTGCTTCCTCTCAGCGTGAGACTGCGCGGTCGTGAACTCGATGATTGCAGAACCTTGGAGGGAAGGGAGGAAAGGAGCGAAAGCCCTTGTACCCTCCCACCCTTGCACCCCTGCGGTGTCTTTCGCACATCTAGAAACTGGAGCATGCCAGGGTTTGGTGACCATAATAGAAGCGCGTCTATGCTTCAGCCATAAGCGGCTAAAAGCTAACCAAACGAGCTGGAGTTGGCTTACGATATATGGTAGGTTGAGCCTATGGCCAATCGGTTAACGGTTCAGAGGACGCCGATGAATGACAACCACACGGTAGGTAGGAGAGAGTGGCTTATTCGTCGGTACAGCATTCGGAACTGTTTTTTCGCAAAAAGGGGTGACGTTCCCAATTGCTCCAGTGTAAACTAAACAGGAACCCCTTATCCACGTGCCTGATTCCAAGTTGAGGATTCCTCTGAGCGCTGTTACTGAGAAAATACTTCAGTAGCTAGCTGCTTTCATGAAAAGATGCAAACTCAAGTACACTCTCATGGCCCATTTATGCCTTTATTCATCTGGCCGAATTCGCAAAGTTATTGCAATCCTTTTTGGCATGAAGTACATCTCTCCTGACGAATGATTACGGATATGCACACAGTATGCGGTCATACTCAGGATCCAGCCGCGCAGCGATCAGGTTGCGGCTCTGGGACCGAGACAGAGCTCAGATAACCGATCCATTTGACATTCAGGCCCGTGCTGCGGTTCTGGTGGCTGGCTGGCACTGGGCTCTAGTAGTGCTTGCGCTAGCGCTCGGCCGATCAGGCCTTGAATAGAATAGCTGGCTCGGCCTGTTTCATACCACCATAGCCGCACCCGGTCTTGCAGACCCTCCAATGTGAATGTCTAGGTTCACCCATTCACACATGGCCGGTCGCAACACGGCCTCGCGCTCATTCGGACTATCAAACTGGTGGGCGAGAAGTATGCATGATTTTGTGATGAAGACTTCTACAGATTTCTTGAAAGAATTAGTATTTATTAGGCAAGTGTGAGCGGAACAGCGGAAGCTACACACTTTCCACAAACTTTGCAACTTCACAATCTAAATAATGGCTTCCAGCAACATGGGCAGATTGAGGTGATTGGGAACTGACTATGCGAGTACTTACTAGTCATGGGAGACTATCAAAAATTCACAGTTATGCTTGGTTATCGTCACGCATCTTTTGATTGACTCCGAGAGCCTGGCGAGATTAGGTACTGTCGCTATGTTAGTATCCCCCATGGTTGATCCCCAGGGCTCCTCAGGAAATATGGACTTTGGCTAGGCATTTTTATTTTTAAATAAAGAAATGCGCACTATGGCGATTAATCGGATAGGGCCCGTGCACGCTGTGACGGCACTATATCCGTCAGATATCGCTCCACTACGTACAAACTGTGTAAGTCTTGAGCACAAGTTGCCCGCTTCCATGTGGTATTCTAGCTCAGGGCGAGACCCATCCGCTCTGCGTCGGATACAGTTGATAGTTCTCCCAGGTAGCTACCCTTTGTGATCTCCGGGTTTTCCCCTGCGGTCTTGGCTGAAGAAGACAGCTACGGTTTCGCCATCATTGCCTTCTGTATCGTTTGTGCATGCGCTCTAAAAGAACTCTGCTCAAACTGTATAATCTTGTTGACAAAATATATTTGGTCAGGGTTTCCATATTTGATGGTATTTGCTTCCTGGAACCTTATATTCCATTAGCCACCAATCCCAGCTGAGAGTCATTTAATTTGCCTCAGAGGAGAGAAATCAAGTTCAGGGTAATGCCAAGGATCAAACGACTCATACCCGTGTATTTTATTTCAAACTCGTTACTCGTGAATGAAAAAAATCGCACCTGTGCAATGGCCAATGCTTGCCGTCCACGATTATGACAAGACCATTAACATTGATGCTTCTTCAATCTTTCCGTACCACTATGTCCCATTCATACCCTGCAGGACTGTTGAATGGAAGAACGTCCATAGCTATACTTGATAACCCGTGAGGAAACCACCAACGGCATACAAGATTCCCCATCAAATCAGACCTTGCTTCATACAAGCGGCCCAGGGGTTGGATATTGATTCCGGGGATGCGCTGCCTTGTCATAAGCAAGCTAGGTTCAACACGAGTACTAATTACACCTAGTCTGGTTGGCACAAGCCCCCGCTAAACGAGGAATTACACCCCCCCAAAAAAGATCTTGCTTCATCATAGCTTGTGATTACCGAGGGGCGAGTGGTGGAGATAATAACTCAAAACCGACTTGCTAGAACCTACGGGTCCTTAGAAGATATCGAATCACCGCGAACTTGGATGCTATCTCTGCAACTAGGAACGCCTCAAAGCGCTCTGCTGAACAACGTCATTGACGCGTGGTACGTAGGAGGCTACCTGGGAAAGTTGGCAACTGTAGCCGATGCTGAATGGATGGGGCTAGCCCTGGGTCTAGAAGCCCACAAGGAAGATGACAGACTATACCTCCTCATGGATCCATAGGCAATTGTCACTTCAGCAATGGCAGGAAACAGTGTTCTCGTGCCAAGACCAATTTATAGGAAACAGCAAAGTTGGCAGCACCTAAGATAAGAGGCACAGTGGGAAGGGTTATGGTGAGGTGATAAATGGCAGAACATTGGCTAGGTTTTATAGACAGGAGCAACGGAATCGCCGGAATCGAACCTATCGAAGCCAAACTGGACGACATTAAATGCTGGGCTGTAAGGGCAATCCGGACGGGTGACCAGATTATCCGGCAGGAGCTTGATGCATCAGTGGATATGAATAGGAAGAAATGAACTTGACACAGCCGCAATATCCTACTGCAGTCGCGCACATTGGTTATGTACGGAGCGCCAACCAGATACAAACCGGGAACTATGCGAAAGTGGGGTGAGGAAGATAGGTAATGAAGGTGTAGATGTTTCACCACTGCTGATGGGTGAGAGGCTCTTCCGCACCACATGTAATGACTAAAATCGTTTATTGGGAAAGCTTTCACCAGGTACACATTGGATGAATTCCTAAAAGAGGTTTTTGGATTTCGTAAAAAAGCGTGCCAGATCACTTTCGACTGCCCCCAGTTTCGCCACCAAAGTGAAGAGGTTATCGGACCCTTCGGCTCATGGGAAGTGCTGGATCGCCCGATATCGAAGAAGGAGGGAGAACAAGAACAGTGGGACGCAGTAGAGGCTTATTTCACCTACCATTACCGGACGCTCGCAGGAAGACGAAGGTACGAATCACGAATCTCCTTATGTTTCTTTTTTACACTCTTTTCCTCTTCTTTTCAGGGAGTTACATATATCTTGTACATAACTCGCGCAGGGTAACCTGCGTGACCCTTGAACCCACTCGGATACCTGGGTGGCTCTTTAAGATTGCGCACATGAGTAATTTTTTACTAAAAAAAGAGAGAAAAATAAAAAGAAGTTTCACGTGATTTGTTTGGGGTACCTGGAAGGCAAATTATGGTCGGACAATGTTAAAACATCATCAAAGAGGCTGAAACTGATTAACAAGTCGATTCAACAGTCTATCCATATAGATGTATATCACTTCTTTAAGCATTTCGTTGGGCATTGGACGTTAGCAGTCACCACTTTAGTTTCAAGCATTGCTCTTCACGCTCCCTAGGTTAACTCCACAGTCCAGCACCCCCTCTTCAATAGGTTCTGACGTTGCAGAAACTACAAAAGCTGTGGAAGAAGAAATATATGCTTAGAAGCATTGGAACCTGGCTCTATACAAACTTCACTGTGGAACAATGGATTCGACTATTCAGTAGCGATTCTATCGAGAACGACGAGACTTGAGGGGGCCAACAGCAGAAAATGTCAACACAGGCAACAGACATTGGAGGAGTATATAGGACCCGCTGCGAAGGATACTTTAATGTATATACAATTTATCCGCATGTATTCATGTTTCTCTTCATATGCATGCCGATATAAGCATATATTCGTTATATGCTTTGTGGGTTCACCGCAACGACATGCTTGTACCGAAGTTCCACTGTAAACCGTCAATGCCCACCAATCCACAACCCAGGCTTGCCAAGATAATTTAAACCCTAAAACTGGCGGCAAAGCTAGGGGTTATGGAAGTCAATTCCTTGGGTCGACGGATCATATACCCCTACACAAAAGCCATGGTGAATCAGACGCCCTCTCAGGCGAACAGACCACCATGAGCGCGCCTTAACCGGCTAGACGTCCAGCACGTGGTCGGGTATTAGATTTGGTGGCCCTTCGATATTGATGTTGATATTCCGGTCACTCGGACGTCCAGACCTAGAAACAAACATAGACTGTGCAAGCTTACTAGCGTCACTTTAGTGAAGATAGGTTAAGTTCCACCCACCTAACTCTTGAATGAGGGCTTACTCATATATATGTATCTTTCAAAACTGAGCGTTATACAAATTACATATGATAAGCAACTCTATAGCAAATATGGCACGCACAACACAACTAAAATGCCCACCCAACAAGGCTAAGAAAAGTCTGACCAGAGTTCATAGACAAAGCTCTATCACTTCCCTGAGACACAAAAAATGCCTGGAAAAAATATATAAAGATGCTCCCTGCCCATAATAACCAAGTTAGAAACCCACAAGAAAACGGTTAAGCAAACACCAACACCCTAAGAAAATTACAAACAGACTTTTCCCCTAATCGTGACGGTGAACTGTGAAAGTAAGGAAAAGTAAAATCAGAATCATTCCAACCACTAAGCTGTGCTATCGGAGTTATGGAACAATCTAGACTGGTACCCTCAAGCCCCCAGGGATTGGGCTTTCATGAAATGCCTTCTTAATCCGAATCTCCCTTTGCTTCGCTTTCTCTGGCGTAAGATAAGTGGTATTCGTTTCCATTTCCTCACCTCCCTTGAGAACACTCTTCAACTTTGCTACAAAGCTCCGCTTAACGGATGAGTTGCTGATGGTAGTGGAATCGGTGGTAGACGCCCCACTGGAGCACCTAAAACTCGTATCAGAACCCCCCCTGCTCTCCTCACCATTGGGGCGTTGATAGCCCGTAAACGGCGGGATCATGGCTCCTGCATAGCTTGGTGCTGGAAGCACGGCAACGGTTCCAGCTGAAGACCGGGATCGGCTTCTCCCACGTGTACTTGCTGTAGTCTCGGGGTAACCGGATATTGCACGTTGGTATAGAGACGGCCGGGACTTTGTCGATATAAACGGGGAGATATACCTCACTGGTGTTTCAGAGGTACTATTCGTGGAATGAGCGGATCTCAGAGTAGCTTTGGAACACATGGGGCCAATGACGGCCCAGCCTCTGGAAGTGCGGTGTGTGGATTGACGTGGGGAGAGGGAGCGTGAGCGGAGGAATTGTTGTGGCTGAATATTGACGGTGGTTGTTGAATCAAGTGTTGATGAGGTGGCTACAGGAATTTGTCCGTTGTAAGCCATGGTGAGAGTGGCACTGTAGTTTATGGAGGACATGTTACGAGTGGATGGGAGGTGCGGCGTAGTAGGTCTTCCTGAATTACGGCGAAGGTATAGAGACTTCCAGGGCTTATTATGTGCGTAGTGATCCGGAAGAGGTGCACCGTTGGGTAAAATGAGTGGCGAATAATTGCAAGCGGTTATATTACAAGAAAAGTCATCGGAGGAGTGCAAATTCATATCTAAACCTGTCGGTTCCTGCTAATACCTGACCGAGGTTGCTGTGAGGAGTGAGTAAGGCTGAGCGGCGAGTCTCCTAAAGAATATAAATTCTAGAACCCAGAATTCCACCACGGGAGTTGAATATATAAGTGATTAATGGGCAGTTACCTATGCAGTGCATGTAGTCAGGCATCCCCATGTACCATGCAGTACAGTTGTACTCTAAAATTCAGAAGGTACTCAAGGACTGTCTAGGGATACAGCTATTAGGCCACCGTCGGATTTCCGTTGTCAGGAGCCTCCTTCAGGACATATTGTAACGTACCAGCTACTCCCGAAGAACAATTTTCCGAGACACAAAACTTCCTCACGAAGTACAGGGAGTTGTCAAGGCTGCGTATGGAATGTTCGGGGGACTATTCTTTTTCCCATTGCTTTGCAGGGGTGACCCGGATCAAGAGGTACAGACATGTACGACAAGGTCTAGGTCTTATGCTACGATATTCCTGACAGTGCCGGATATTTGCGATGATTAAATTGTTCGAGCTCGGACAGTAAATTTGAGATCTAGCTAAGTGGGTTGGAGAAGTGGGCATTCTGCAGCTGAGCGGTATGGAATGTTCTCGGCATTGAAACATGCCAACAGTTTTCCCAACTAGAGCAATATCTAGGTTCATGTTATGCATGCCTGTAGCCGTAACTGACCCGTATTTTGTGTTCCATTATACCATAGGTTAGAATAATCTAGTTGTAGGCACAAATTCCGGAATTGTATACTTTTACTACTTCAACTTGTGAATTTGTTGATATGTGGTTTGAAACCCCCACCTTTTTAACGTCACGGATATATTGCACTTACATATCCCCTGCTATAACTATCCTGCATTAGTTGCCTACTTTATACTTGTAACCTTAATAGGTATTTGCTACACTGGCGGTAGAATTCGTGGAAATGTTTGAGATATATTTTGTTTCAACTGTGCGCTTGCTATTCAGAAATGCGCTGTGGAGGTAATTGGAGTTTAAGTAGATAAGTCGTTTGACTTCTCGCACTCAATAAACTACCTTTACGCTGCGGGGTTCATTGCGGTCTTAAACTCCGTGTTCCTTTTAAATCTGCCGCTCCCCTGTCAGTCTGGAGTTTGCTCATGTTTACTACAAACCTAGCATCAGAAGTGTCACTCTTGGTCTAGTTGGTTCTAATACTTATGACCACTATTACCAAAGCTCAGGCTGGCCCAGGATCTACATCGATAACGTACCTCATCGATCAGCCCCCTTCTGCAAATCCCTCAGTACTCTAACGGGTATTATGTTCTTTTACTTTCAGGCACGGGGTTATGAAGCTTCAGGGAGAACCTGGAGCATATTCGGCACCGTGGTTCACCACATAATCCCCCGTGGCCTATTTTATCTCATGCGGCTGCTAACTTCACGGTGAATCCGCAACCTAAGGTCCTTGCAATGGTACCTGGTGTCAGCACGGTAAATTTGCTAAGCAGAGGGTACCGTAGAAATTGGAACACGGCTTTCCATCGACCACTGGTGAGCCTTCTCATCAACAAAAACAGAGACAAACGTGCCTAAATTTGCGCTTAGGGGGCCTCGGAATTAGCCTGGATTCCTGAATGGATCAAGCCTGAAGAGGACCTAATTAATGGAAATTTAATAAGCTGTCATTGTCGACGACCAGTGAAAATGGAGGAAAAGGGTTTACTAGACCTCTGTCCGACGAACAAACTCGATTGGTAATCCCTTTTCTACACCCCAGTCCAAATTATAATTGTAAGCAAACTGGAGTGGGAAATTGAAGCCATGTATTACGCTCTTGTAAATACTTTGCGCCGGGTGCCGCACAAAGTTGCACCTTTTACATCGTTGCTGAGGAGAGTGCAGGGAGACTAGTTTTACCGAAGTTTCATGGCTGATGACTGATTGTTGAGCTGAAGGAAATAATGGATGTTTTATAGGTATATACGTAGCTACAATGTGTTTTGTTGCCAGTTCATGTATATTGCTCTCTAAAATCAAGCACACCAATTGTGCTGCAGAGAAGCATGATCCCATCACACAGAATATTACTCGTTTTAACAAGTCCTCGACGGAACTAAGGTTTTCTTGATTTGATTTTTCCCATGTAGTGCCTACATGCATGCATATGTGCGGCTTCTTTAGTTATTTCGTTAACCCAGTACCAGCTGGCGCGATTCATAATTACTATCTTGTGTTGTGCCTCGACCTGCATGATTGTAAAGAAGATGATTTCGCTATTGCAAAATATTTTAAGGTCTTTTTTCTTGCTCAAGCTCAAAAGTAACTAGCCTATTTATAAAATATCAAATAACTTGCTGCAGAATTAATTCAGGTACTAGTACAGGTTTGCTCTTCAGAGTTTGGCCGCGATCCTGGCTTGTCGCTACCATGCCCGAATGCCGGTGGCACATGCACTGACACTGTTGAAATCAGACCACGTCGCGTGTGTTTTTCTTCTCATTTCTCTAACATGTGCAACTGTTGGTGGACTTACAAAGCCTGATCCTATGAATTATACATGCTGCAGTGTGAACTCACGTATGTAATAGCCTTATATATAAGCAGGGCCATGTATAGAAAAATTAAAAGTTGACTTGATATATAGATACAGATATATGTGAAAAGTATTCCTGAAATATTACTTCAAAAAAAAAAAAAATTATTTTTGTTATTACTCGCATTCGACTAAGATCATTGCAAATATCTAGCTTCACTGAAACTCACATAAATCTATATCTTCCTAATATAAAAAGCCCATGCCCAATGTAAAAACTCTATGCCCAATATAAAAACCCCATACCTAATGTAATAAACCCATGCCCAACATAAAAACCCCATACACAATGTAAAAACCCCATGCCCAATATAAAAACCCCATACCCAACGTAAAAAATAAAGGGAAAATCTTTGAAATAGACATCGCTAAGTACTGAAACCTTTGAAATAGACATCATGCAGACTCTCATCACATCCAAAGGTACTAAAGCAATACTAAACTTAACCAGACTACACTAAACCTTTCTTACTATATAACCAAATACCCACGTTATTAACACTATAATTCACGTACTTCCTACTAAGTATATAGCAGCCAGTATAATATAGCCGGCAAACCTAGTATGCTTAATATACCACATACCCAGCATACCTAGCATACCATGGGTAGCATATCCAGCATACCCGAGATAGTAAGCATACCCAGTCCTACTAGGCAGTATACTTAGTATACCCAGCACACCCAGTAGCTAGCATACCTAGCATACCCAGTACACTACGCAGCCTGTATTCTCAGTACAGGTGGCATACCCAACATGCCCAGCAAACTACACCATGCATATCTGCATACCATGTAGCCAGTATACCCAGTATATCTAGTATACCTAGTAGCCAGCATAGCCAGCATACTCAGCATACTATGCAGCCTATATTCCTAGTATAGGCGGCATACCCAGCATGCCTAGTAGACCACACCCATTATATCTACATACCACACAGCTAGTATACCCAACATATCCAACATATGAAGCGCAATATACCCAGCATACCCATATACCAGCTTATCCAATATACCATGTAGCCAGTATACCTAGTATACAACACACAATATATCCGGTATTCCCAGTATGCCTAGCGCACTACGTCAGCTTACCCAGTATACTACGCAGCTAGCATACTCAGTATACCTAGCAAACAATGCATAGCATACTCAGCATATCCAGCAGACTTAGGTAATCTACCTCTACTGAATGAGATACATCACTAATGCAGTATAGCAGCCTTCACTACAACCGGCACCTTCAGTTCATATGGTACCATTTAGTTCATATAGTACCCTTCAGTTTAATATGGCAACTTTTAGTTTACATATCGAGTTTACATATGGTATCCTTCAGTTCATATACAGTACCCTTCAATTCACACATGGTACCCTTCAGTTCATACATAGTATGCTTCAGTTCAAATGGTACCTTTCACCACACACAGCACTTCCCGAGGCTTTCTCAGTTCAGCATCAGGTTAGGACTAATTCACTGCTTTACTCTAGATATCATCTATACTTTGGCTCCACTACTAATGCACTTCTACTCCGTTAATTCTACTACTAATAAACATGCTCACAGCTCTGACTTCGTTACCCTATACACTCCCAGTTCTGGCTCCACTACTCTATACACTCCTAGCTCTGGCTCTACTACTCTACGTATTCCTAGCTCTAGCTCTACTACTCTATGCGCTCCCAGCTCTGGCTTGACTACCTACACGTTCATTTATATTAGAGGTATTACTAGCTAATCTATGCTTTGCTAATTCCAGTGCTAATAAATATACTTCTACTACAGACTTCGCTACCTACGTGCTCACAGCTCTGACTTCATTACTTTATACATTTCCAGTTCTTGTTCCACTACCCTACATGCTTACAGCTATAGTTTGACTACCTACACACTCCCAGCTTATATTAGAGCTACTCCATACTCTGTTAATTCCACTGTTACTAAATATATTTATAGCTCTGGTGGTACTACTCTCTGTACTTATACTTATGCCTCCAAGCTATAGCTCTACTACTTGTGAGCTTTCAGCTTTGGTTTGACTACCTACAAGCTTTCAGCTCATATCAAAGGTACCTCTAGCTACTCTATACCAGTTAATTTGACTGCTAATAAACATGCTCCCAGCACTAGCTCTACTACCTATACGCTTATAGCTATGGCTCCACTACCTACATGCTTTCAGCTCCCGCTTGACTACCTACACGCTTATACCTCATATTAGGGGTACTACTACTCACTACTCTATACTTCGTTGATTCTACTGCTAATAAACATGTTCCTATCATAGACTTCACTATCCTACATATTTTCAGCTCTGGTTCCACTACCCTATATACTCTTAGCTCATATCAAAGGTACCTCTAGCTAATCCATGCTAGTTAATTTGACTGCTAATAAACATACTCCTAGCATTGGCTCCATTACCTATGTACTTATAGCTATGGCTCTACTACTTACATGCTTTCAGCTCTGCCTTAACTGCTTACGCATTCCCAGCTCATTAGAGATACTACTAGCTACTCCATGCTCTATTAATTCTACTACTAATAAACTTGCTCATAGCTTTAGCGGCACTACTCTACGCATTCATAGCTCTGGCTTGACTGCCTACGTGCTCACAGCTCCAGCTTCGTTACCCTACATACTCTCAGGTCTGGCTCTACTACCCTACACATTTACAGCTCTGGCTCTACTACTTTATGCACTCCTAGCTCTAGCTTGACTGCCTATATATTTATATTAGAGGTACTATTAGCTACTCTATGCTCCGTTAATTCTACTACTAAAAATATGCTCATAGCTCTGGTTTCAATACTTATATGCTCATAGCAATGGCTTCACTACCTACACGTTCACAGCTCTGGCTTCACTACCTACGCACTTACAGCTCTAGCTCTACTACCTATGTGCTCACAGTTCTGGCTCCACTATCTACGTACTTCCAGCTCTGGCTTGACTGCCCACATATTCTTAGCTCATTAAAGGTACTACTAGTTACTCCATACTCTGTTAATTCTACTGCTAAAAATATACTCATAGCTCTGGCTTCAATACCTATGTGCTTACAGCTTTAGCTCCACTACCTACATATTTCTAGCTTCGGCTTGACTGCTCACACATTCCCAGTTCATATTAGAGGTACTACTAGCTACTCCATGCTGCGTTAATTCAACTACTAATAAATATGCTCATAGCTCTAGTTTCAATACCCTACATATTTCCAGCTCTGGCTTGACTACCTACATGATCCCAGCTCATATTAGAGGTACTACTAGCTATTTCATACTCTATTAATTCTACTGCTAATAAACTCGCTCACAGCTCTAGTAGTACCATACGTATTTACACTTATGGTTCTAAGCTATGGCTTTACTATCTACAGCTTTCAGCTCTAGCTTTACTACTAATATACTTCTTATACAAACCTCTTTACCTTATACTGTCTCTGCTCTAGTTTACTGCTCCGAGTCTAAGCTCTATCAGTTCTAGATACACTACTTTTGTATATCCAGCTCTAGCTTTCTATCTTCTTTTATATAATTTGATTCACTTTTTTAGCTTTGATTTACTACATAGACTATAAAGTCTAGTCTACCTTCCTAATCAGATTTTTGCACAATTGGATTCTCTATGCTTAGGCTTGATTATATTATTTTTATGTTAGATTAGTTACCTACCACTAGTTTTCCTAGATTATGGTTAGATTTACTACTTTCAATTTATTCTCTCAAGGCTTTAGCAAGGCTTTAGATTTGTATTTAAGCTTCTTTATCTACCTTTTATTCTATTATATTTTTCAGTTCCTCTATAGTTTCTAAGTTACTACTATACTATCTTCTTACTTTGAGGTACCATTCCAACTTTTGAACCTACGTACTTCCAAATCTACGTACTTCCGAATCTCTGCACTTCCAAATCTATACACTTCCGAACCTACATACTTTCAAACCTATACACTTCTGAATCTACGTACTTCCTTTTAGTCTTTCCTCCTTCAACTATCCTCTTTTATATTAGCAATCTACAATTATATCCCTAGCTATTGGTCAACGCTTCTTTTCTTAGACAGAATTTGGAATTGCTCTAGAAGACTCATATCTTATTATGCGAGTGAAACTTAAGGTTACAAATAAAAATAAGAAGCAGGGTAAATATTATTATGTACACAAAGATAAGGACTATAAATAGTGGTTATATGCTTATATTAATGACAACTATGAAATTGAAATTAAAACAATTTCTGGTAGACATACTTGTGCTGGCCTCTACTTCAAAAGAAGAGTAGCGAATTTACAATCTTGGCTTCGTCGAGTTGTACTATAGCATCTTTATGTCACAAAGTTAATAACTATAAGTGAAATTTGAGATTATATTCGATTACAGTATAAGTTGGCTACCAACTCCGAAGCAGTACGATTGGTGAAGGCCTACCTTATTAAGAATAGCTAAGAGGATCAATTGCAATAATTTCGAAAATTGCCAGCCTACTTAGCTATCCTCAAGTTATAGCATCCAATATTATACTATGCAATACAAAGTACCTCAACAAACAAATTTCAGCATCTCTTTATTTGCTCCTATGAGTCTCGGCTTTCCTTCCAATATATGCGTAAATTTATTGCTATTGATGGAACCTTTTTAAAGGCCTATTATATACAAAGTTTATTTTTTGCTATTAGTATTGATACTAAAGGAAAAAATTTAATCTTGGCATAGGGTATAGTTGAGAGTAAAAATATAGAATCATGGAGTTGGTTTTTTTCAAATTTGAAAGAAGCTATTCCAAAGACTATTGGTATGACATTAATAAGTGACCATAATAAAGGGCTATTGAATACTCAAGAAGCGGTCTATGGAAATACAATAACCTCATTAGTATATTACTTTCACTTGAAAGGTAAGAAATTTTAAACTAGATTTATTTAGGAAAAGTTAAAACTAATATTACTATAATAGGTAACTTTTGCAAGAGATATAACAATACATTAGCACCTTATTTCTAGATAATTGCGAATTCTATATTAATAGATTTATATGAACATGAAATGCAGAAGTTAGAGCAAGTTAATCTTAATACTGCTTAGTATTTGAAAGCTATTAACTCTAAATTATGGGTAACTACGTTTTATGAAGGTCCATATTATAGTCATAAAATATCTAATATTGTTGAGTCAACAAACAATGTATTTCGTAAAGATTATGAGCTACCAATTCTTAATCTTGTGAATAAGATTTGGCACTATACTATAGTACAATGTTCTAATCAATTAATAGAAGCTATAAAATTATTGGTTAAAAATACTCCATTTTCAGACTATTGTTATGAACAGTTACAGGCTAGTCATACTTGGGCCCTTAGAAATACAGTTTAGTGCTCCTTCAACTCCTTGGCTATAATAGTTCAAAGTAACCACAAACTATATACAGTTAACCTCTGAATAAAGACATTCACATACAGCAATTTTTAAGCTAATTTAATTCCATGTGGTCATGCATTTACTTTTCTTAAAAACCTTCAAAAGAATACTATTCCTTCACCTCGACTATATAACTATATTTCTGAGCACTTCTAAGTTAATATATGATATGAAATATATGTCAAAAATATTCTACCAATCTCACTATCTAACCTTCCAATATTACATGATATTGGTATACCTATACAACAGCAAAACAATCAAGGTCGGCCTAAAGTCAAGTGGTTTTTATTTGGATCTTCCCGCAAACATGCCAATAATGCTATATTAGTAGCTTCATATAATCAGAGATAAGAAAGTTAAATATATCGAAGATTTGGAAAATATGGTTATAACTACCAAATTTGCGATTTACCAGACAAGTTACAGCTTTTTTGACCAAGGTTTAAAGGAGATAAAGAGAACAACATAAGCATAGAAGGTATGGATAAGGAAGAAGATATGGAAGGCATGGATGATGAGGAAGAAGACATAGAAGGCATGGATGATGAGGAAGAAGATATGGAAGGCATAGATAATGAGGAAGAAGTAGAGGAAGAAAGAGAACTAGAGGAAGAAGATATGTAATAAAGCTGGAAGTATGAATGTAGTGTATCTAAAGCTAGTAGAGCTTAGATTCAGAGCAGTAAACTAGAGTTAAGACAATATAGAGTAGAGAGATTTGTGTGAGGAGGATATTAGTAGTAAAGCCAGAACTAAGAGAACCTATAATAGTGAAGCTGGTACTGGAAGCATGTTTATTAGTATTAGATTTAGAGGAGTACAGAGTAGCTAATAGTACCTTTAATGTAAGCAGAGAGTGTGTAGGTAGTTAACCCAAAGCTGCAAGCATGTAGGTAATGAATCCAAAGCGGTAAGTATATAGGTAGTGGAGGTATAGGTAGTGAAGCCATAACTAGGAGCATATAGGTAGTGAAACTATTACTATAAGCATGTAGGTAGTAGAGCTGCGAGCTATGAATAGTAGGATAGTGAAGCTAGAGCTGTAAGTATATTTTTAGCAATAGAATTAATAGAGTATGGAGTAGCTAGTAGTACTTCCAATAAGCTAGGAACGTGTGGGCAGTCAAGCCGAAGCTGTAAATACGTAGGTGCTGTAAGCACGTAGGTAGTAAAACCATTGCTATGAGTATGTTTTTAGCAGTGGAATTAATGGAATATGGAGTAGCTTCTAGTAGTACTTCTAATAAGCTAGGAATGTGTGGGCAGTCAAGCTGAAGCTATGAGCACGTAGGTACTGTAAGCATGTAGGTAGTGAAACCATTACTATAAGCATATTTTTAGCAGTGGAATTAACGAAGTATAGAGTAGCTAGTAGTACCTCTAATGAGCTAGGAATGCATAGGTAGTTAAGCTAAAGCTGGAAGTGCATAGGTAGTGGAGCCAGAGCTATAAGCATGTAGGTAGTGGAGCCAATATGAGTATATAGATAGTGAAGCTATTATTGTAAGTATGTAGATATTGAAGCCAGAGCTATAAACATATTTATTAGTAGTTGAATTAACGCAGCATGGAGTAGCTAGTAATACCTCTAATATGAACTAGGAATGTGTTAACAGTCAAGCTGGAGCTAGAAGTATGTAGGTAGTGGAGCCAAAGCTATAAGCATGTAGATATTGAAGCCAGAGCTATGAGCATATTTTTAGCAATGGAATTAACAGAGTATGGAATAGCTAGTAGTACCTCTAATAAGCTGGGAATGTGTGGGCAGTCAAGCTGGAGCTGGAAGTACGTAGGTAGTGGAGCCAGAGCTGTGAGTGCATAGGTAGTGGAGCCAGAGCTATGAGCGTGTAGGTAGTGGAGCCAAAGCTGTAAGCACATAGGTAGTGAAGCTATTCCTGTGAGTATATAAGTATTAAAGCTAGAACTATGAGTATGTTTTTAGTAGTAGAATTAACGGAGCATGGAGTAGCTAATAGTATCTCTAATATAAACATATAGGTAGTCAAGCCAGAGCTGGAAGTGCATAAAGTAGTAGAGCCAGAGCTGTAAGCGCGTAGGGTAGTGGAGCTAGACCTGAGAGTGTATAAGGTAAGGAAGCCAGAGCTGTAAGCACGTAGGCAGTCAAGCCAGAGCTATAAATGTATAGAGTAGTGCCGCTAAAGCTATGAGCAAGTTTATTAGTAGTAGAATTAATGGAGCATGGAGTAGCTAGTAGTACCTCTAATGAGCCGGGAATGTGTGGGCAGTCAAGCCAGAGCTGAAAACATGTAGGTAGTAGAGCCATAGCCATAAGTGCATAGGTAGTGGAACCAGTGCTGGGAACATGTTTATTAGTAGTTAAATTAACTGGCATAGAGTAGCTAGAAGTACCTTTAATATGAGCTGAGAGTATGTAGGGTAGTGGAGCCAGGGCTAGAAATATGTAAAATAGTGAAGTCTATAATAGGAGCATGTTTATTAGTAGTAGAATCAATAAAGCATAGCGTAGTGAGTAGTAGTACCCCTAATATAAGCTGTAAGCATGTAGGTAGTCAAGCAGGAGCTGAAAGCATATAGGTAGTAGAGCCATAGCTATAAGTACGTAGGTAGTAGAGCCAATGTTGGGAGTATGTTTATTAGCAGTCAAATTAACTAGCATGGAATAGCTAGAGGTACCTTTGATATCTGCTGAGAGCGTGTAAGTAGTCAAGCTAAAGCTAAAAGCTTGTAAGTAGTAGAGCCATAGCTTGGAGCTATAAGTATGAGTGCAGAGGGTAGTACTACCAGAGCTGTGAACATGTTTAGTAGTAGTAGAATTAGCAGAGTATAGAGTAGCTCTAATATAAGCTGGGAGCGTGTAGGCAGTCAAACCATAGCTGTAAGCACATAAGGTAGTAGAGCAAGAACTAGGAATGCATAGAGTAATAAAGCCAGAGCTATGAGCACATAGGTAGTGAAGTCTATAGTAGGAGCATATTTATTAGCACTAGAATTAGCAAAGCATGGATTAGCTAGTAGTACCTCTAATATGAATAAATGTATAGGCAGTCAAGCCAGAGCTGGGAGTGCATAGAGTAGTAGAGCTAGAGCTGGGAGTACGTAGAATAGTGGAGTCAGAGCTGGGAGTGTATAGAGTAGTGGAGCCAAAACTAGGAGCATGTAGAGTAACGAAGCCAGAGCTGTAAGCATGTTTATTAGCAATAGAATTAATAGAGCAGAAGCGCATTAGTAGTGGAGCCAGAGTATAGATGATACCTAGAGCAAAGCAGTAAATTGGTTCTGACCTAGTACTGAACCAAGGAAGCCTTAGGAAGTGTCATGTGCAGTGAAAGGTGCTGTTTAAACTAAAGGGTACCACGTGTAAACTAAAGGGTGCCATATATAAACTGAAGGGTACTGTGTATGAACTAAAGGATATCGTGTATAAACTCAGTATATAAACAGAAGGGTGCCGTTTTGAACTGAAAGGTACCATGTGAACTGAATGGTGCTATATAAACTAAAGGTGTCGGTTGTAGTGAAGGCTGCCATGCTATATTAGTAATATATCTCATTCAGTAGAGGTAGATTACCTAAGTATGCTAGATATACTGAGTATGCTATATATTGTTTACTAGGTATACTAGGTATGCTAGCTACATGGTATGCTAGGTAAGCTGGCGTGGTGCGCTGGGTATACTAGGAATACCAGGTATGCTGCGCGTTGTATGCTAGGTATGCTGGCTATGTGGTATACTGGGTAAGCTAGCATACAGGTATGCCGGGTATACTGCGCTTCATATACTAGGTATGCTGGGTATGCTGGCTGTGTGGTATGCAGATATACTGGGTGTGGTCTACTAGGCATGCTGGGTATACCGTCTAGTATGCTGGAAATGCAGGCTGCGTGGTATACTGGGTATGCTAGCTATGCTGGCTGCTGGGTGTGCTGGATATATAAGGTATACTGGCTGTGTGGTATGCGGATATACAGAGTATAGTCTGCTAGGCATGCTGAGTATACTACCTATACTGGGAATGCAGGCTGCATAGTATGCTGGGTATACTGGGTATGCTAGCTGCTGGGTATACTGGGTATACTGGGTATACTGGTTGGTGGGACTGGGTATGCTTGCTATCTCGAGTATGCTGGGTATGCTACCCATGGTATGCTAGGTATATTGGGTATGTGGTATATTGAGTATGTTAGGTTTGCCGGCTATACTATGCTGGCTACTATATACTTAGTGGGAAGCTCGTGAATTATAGTATTAATAATGCAGGTATTTGGTTGTGTAGTAAAAAAGGTTTAGTGTAGTCTGGTTGGGTTTAGTATTTCTTTAGTGCCTTCGGATATGATGAGAGTCTGCATGATATCTATTTCAAAGCTTTCAGTGCTTAGCAATGTCTATTTCAAAAGTTTTCCCAAAAAATAAAACTATAAAATAGCTATAAATTACCATAGCACCAGACTTTTTCTAGTCCTTATCAAAATATATGCTTGCACTGAGAGAAAGTGCCCCGTAACCTACGGTAATTCTTGAACCACCTTTATACATATGAAAGGGACTTTCTTTTCCAAGATAGCTACCGAGCTCCCTCCTGAAGAGCTAACATAGCCTTTGATACAAGCTTATTTTCTATATATCTGAGTTTATTTCTGCCAATAGCTGGTAGTAGGGAACTACAAATACCTTCATGCTGATATCACTGCTAGCAGTATCTCTAATAGATAACCTTGTTTCTAACAGTTTGGGGATGATCTTTAGTCGTTTCATAGAATAGCAGCAAAGGTACCCTAGACTCATCTTTATTCTTTTCTTCTTATGGTAAGAGAGATCTTTATAAGAGGATCATGCCCCTAACCCCTCTTTCATTACTACATCCTCTTCTACTCCTATCTTAGTTTTGACCCTTTCTTTCTCCTACATCCTACTCTGTGTCTGTATCCCATTACTATTCATCTGAGTCTCTACTCTAGTTTCGATAGTATAAGGTTAGTTTGGATTTTCTGAGTTATTGCTTTAACTAGTATCTTCTTTCTCTTTGCCTTCCATTTCTTTCTAATCGATCTTTTTTTTTTTTCAATCTCTCCTTCTAATGCCGTGCTTCCTCTCTATAAGATATAAGCTTTCCGTTAAGTATTACCATTGCTACAATAGGTTTCTTTTGAGATGTTAGGTTGTCTACCTATTCCTATAGCTGTTTTTCTCCCATTCTAATTCTTCTGTTTCTCTTCTAGTATATCAATCTCACTATTTAGGTCATCTATATAATCATTTGTCCTCTAGTATTGCTCTATTCCTTTTATCACCCCTTTCAGACCCTCCTTTTCCAGACTCTCATATTTCTCTAAAACTGTATTGAAATTTCTTCTTTATCTATTGCTAAGAGAGGGGCAGATACCCAGTCTATCTTATTTACGCTCCACCTCTTTTTCATCACCTTTCTAAACTCTATCTCTAATAACACTTCCTCCTCTAATTCTAACTATCCTATTTCCCTTCCTTTCCTTATTTAAGGTCTACAATATAACTTTCTATCATCATCCTCATCTATTGATCTATTCATCCTTCTTCTTTTCTTTTATATCTTCTAACCTATCTCACTTCGTTTTTTCTATCTTCAACTCGAGCATTCCTATCCTTAATACTATATGAACTTCCTTATACCTAGCTGGAATTGCTGCAGATATAGGCAGTTGATACTGTATAGGCTCCAGAGTTTGTTATTTCCCAAATATTGGATAGACCCAGTATTCTAAGCTGACCTTTACCAGTGGCGGGCTTTTTTTCCCCCCTTCCTGACTTTGAGTATAGTAACTATAATTTTTGATTAGTATTGCAAACAACTACCTCATGCTGTAAAGGAGAATCCCATACAAATTAATTGAGTTAGGTCTAAATATGATTACTAGGTAGGATTCTAGTCTTACAATTAAACTTAACCTATGAGGTGATTCAGAAATACTCTTGTAATAGCTAAAATTCAATATTTACAGTCCACTTATTTTTCTTTATCGATTCTGTTTTCTACAATGTCAGAAATCCTCTAGTTATTGGTGTGATATGACCCCTTCTAAATATCTGTGCTCTATAGTGTATGTAGATTCTTAAAATATAGTGAAGAAGTATATTACGGTAAGTACACTAGTTATATAATGGCTCCTCAATATACGTATGTAAAGCTATATACTACATATGAACTGTAGTTACTAGATCTTTTTATATAAGTTTTTATGTGCTCTATATAGGTATATATAGATACTGTATATATAGTACAGAGTAACTACTTTATAGCAACTAACTAAATATGAACAGGGCAAAGAGCGGCCCAGTAGTTGGATAATACTATCAGGGTTATACGTTGCCTCGTCATAAGTAAGAAGCTTCAATACAAGTACTGATTTACCCCCCCTCCAAAAAAAAAAACTGAGTAAGAATACTACAAAACAGCATATAAACCTAATTTCTTATTATAGTATAGCTCTTCATAGTCATAATATTAACTTATTTGAATCTGAATCCTGTGGCACTTTATTGGAGAAGTCATTTTACCTAGAACTATTAGATACTTACAGAGCATAGAGAAATCTAAAAGAAGTTCTAAGAGCTACTCTTATAATACTATAGGCATCTCAGATAATTATTATGCCTGAAAGATTGTATGATAGTTGATAAATCATATAATATAGCTTGCTTCTAAGTTAAATACTGTAATATACAACTCAGTTATAAGTACCCCAACTAGGATTCTGGTCAAAATTTGGAAACTTTGATATTTGTTTGACGAATATCTTTTCTCTAGATATACATTTGGTCTTCTTTTGTTACTTTATATTGTAATAAATATCATGGGGATCTTTTATGCACTATTACGGCTTAAATTTGACTAGTGGTAGGGGGTATTCGATTTGATAAGAATCACATGTTATGTCACAATTGGGTATATATTCGCTGTTAAAAAGTAAGTAAAGTTTTGTTATGTCTGAAATATTATAAACTCTTATTTCTCTCTTGCAACCGTACGTAGACCAGTTATGCCCGAGTTAGTAATTAAGAGTTATCGAGCAACCTGAATAATCTATATTATCTTTAATTGCTAGCTCGCCCTTAATATGAACTACTCCACTGCAACCTATAGCTTCAGAGTAAGAATGGTGCCAGTACTGGAGTAAATATAGTATAATTGTGTTGATACAGAATTAGCTTAGGTGGCCCGACAATTTCTTTTCCAGGCCTGAGAAAAACTCATATCTTAAATTATGATATCCAAGAAAAATAAAACAAAAAGTATAACCCTAGAGTTAAACCTTAGCTCTCTTGACAGCTACTACAATAAAGTCTTGGTGAGATAGATATAAGTGTCTTTCCCCATATAATTTAATGCTACTTGCATTCTTAGATATCATATGACTTCAATTCTGAAGAGAATGGTAGCTCTCCAGCTCTTAGTACCTCATACTATATTATATAAATATAGGTTGGCTACAGTGTGTTTCTCCATTCTAGAATTAGTTTTAATGTAAAAATCCTATATCTTTTCTTTATCACTGAAACTTTGTTATAATGTATGTAGCGTATCTAAATATGTACCAAAGCACTTGTCATAATATCATACCTACTTTTTATAGCAAAGGCTGGGTAGAAATTGAAGATGAATCTATCAGGGGAATTCTTTGGGAACTGTCATTGCTTAGTGGTCAAGCGGGGAACTGTCTTCGCATAATTATAAGTTGTTCAGTCATGTATTTGGTACCTTGATCATGACCTAGAGTCATTTTATAGTACTACTAATTCAATCTGTAAAGCCGCGCCGACAATTAGATATCGATCATGTCGGTAAGTACTGATATTTTTTTTAAGATAAATAAAAAAAAAAAACTGCGGAACCTGTCGGCATATCCTACTAGTTGGTGTTCTCTGCTAATTGCATACCGGCATCTACATACAGCCCTGAGGTGTGTATTGCAACTGAAATGTTTTACATGTATACAATATAGAACTAGGAGTATGAATTCAAAGTTACCGGGTCATGTTCAAGAAGCCTTGTGGACCATTGGAATTGTTATCGCATCCACACAAGGTCAGAGTGAGACTACGTATTTATAGAGCAGGTCCATTCTTCGGGAGAGTATGGCATGATGGGGTCCCCGGTCTATATATATCGATATCAATTACTAGACGTGGGTACACATGCGTACAATGCTAGAGAGAAATCACTCCATAGCCCACGTTAGGAGTAACCCACTACCCCAGGAGCAGGCTTTTAGACGTCTTTCAAGCCGGGTACGTACGTCAGGCAGTACGCTCCCCAGACTAGTAGAGAGAGAAGAATAGATCCTATGGTCTTGCAAAAGAGAAAATTATAAAAGAAGAAACCTGTTCGCAGGTCAACACATCCCAGACTCCGATGACGCAGGTGGGGAATGTCCAGAAAAGCGCAGGCAGAAAGGAGAAATTAAGAAAATTAACGAAACTTACAAAACTCGCGCAGGTAAATCCTCTCCATATTCTCTTTCATTCCATGAGTTCCTTCCCTTTCCCTTTTCTCGTGTTGGTCTGTTGCAGTCGTACTCTGTGATTCTGAAGCCCCATCTGCGAGGCCGCGCAGCCGATACCTATGTTGTAAGCCAACCAGATGTCTGGTGACATATGTGAGTGATTGTAAGGACGAACACTATGGAGGTGAGTGCCAGGACTTTGGGGACACCGGTGTATAATCTGTCCAGGCATATTATCATCTGGCCAATACACGTTGCCGAAGGGTACCGGTACTTAAGTATATCGGTTTAAGAGTTGTAAGAAGTCACACCGCTGTAGAGTCCCCATGCACCAGTGGGTCAACTAATACACTCCGCCATAAATCAGCCATCGCCACAGCCTCCATAGGTATCCTTGTAGCTATTTTCAGGTTTTGTACCTGAGGTAAATTTTTCCAACAAAATTGAACTCCACACAAAGGCTTTTTACGTATGGAGCCTATGCACTTGATTAGTGTTTGTGCTGTTATAACTAAAGTACCTCAGTGGGTTCAGAAGATGAGTCGGAGATAACCGCAATCTGATACGGTGGGTACTATGATTAATCAGGCACTATGGAGCAAAGTTAGTATAGGAGCTCGAGAGTAAATGTCGAGTAAGTATCTTTTTTTTTGCACCCTCGCTCTGATGAATATCCACCATACTACATATGTAGTTCTCTGTTCACCGCTGTATTTAACTATGTTCACCGCTATTTTTACCGCATATGATTACCACTATATTCATTTCTTTGTTCACCGCTAAGTTCACCTCTTTAAGTTCACTTTTTTTTTTCTTTTGAACTCAGTACTCGTATTCACAACCTTAAGGGTCGTATGACGAGCTCTTTAAGTTCACTCTGTGCTATTCACCTTTGGTTATCAGAAGGGCTTACTGTGTAAGTCTGTAGTTTGACCAATGCATTCGGGCCCTCAACAAATCAACTCAACCCTACAAATCCTTGTGTTATCACCTCCTGCCTCGCATTAAGCATACACTATTAATTAGCTATTATGGAAGCGGATAACTTAGGTAAACATTTCGATCTATAATAAGTATGATATTTAAATGTCCGTTCCTTAGTTAATCTTCATTGACATTTTGGCATGACAAGCATCAGCAGTATTTCTACAGGGTTCTAACATGGCGTCTTTACTAGTAATCAGACTACTGTAGTCTGAATGTCCTTACCAGCGTCTTAGTGAATGTTTGACTATGTTGAGATTCTACGCTCTCTAAAAATGGTTAGGCTTGTCTATAACAAGGTCTATCACAAGTCATCTAGTTATAGCTGGTAAGTTGTACAAATGGTTCTCGTAGTCCTAGTGTGGATCTGATATAAGCAATGAGCAAAGGTTTGAACTATCATAGAATCATTATTCTTTTCCTGCGCAACCATCATCACTGCACACTCACCACTAACCTATACTCACATCCATACTCGTGACCATACTCACGACCATCCTTACATCTTCATTATCTTCCTCAATCCACCTTCACATAGTTCAAGTTTGAATCTGGTTGGCCCTACATGCATGAAGTATGCGCTCGTGCGGTAGGAAATCGCTCCTGCACGAAGGTGGTGACGGTGTTGCACTCCGAACAACATCGCAATCCTGACAATCCCATACATCCTCTCCCCTCAGCATTCTTCCGCAACAGAGACCGCACTCCCGCGTAAAAGAGGGGAATAGTGATGTTCAGCTCCCGCCTAGGTTTCCTTCTCTAAACGATACCACACCAATTACCCTGAGCAGCTATTGGAGGACCAGGGATGGTGTAAGAAAGTGGCTGAGGCTGTGCCGGGATGATCTGTTTTGTCAGAATAATTTTTCGAGCTTCGTTGATATGTTCACGGGAGGTATCTGGTCATGTACGTAGATAAGGGGCGGAGCGGCCCAGCGGTTTAATCCCCCAGGTGGATGCGTTGTCTTGCCATAAGCGAGAAGCTTCATTGCGAGTACTGATTCACAAAAAAAAAAAAATTCCCCTCTACCTATCGCTGTAGGTAGTTCGCTAGCATCTTTTGGCGCGGGTCAAGGTTTGCAGCGACCTGATCGCGATGTACTACTTTCGTAGATACGGGTTTGAATACGCCCTTTGCACCTTAAGCCTCGTCGCTAAATATCTGCTCGCTTCAATGTTGACTATGGCTAACTCACCCATATGCATCCTGACGAGTTGCTCTCTCTGCCCTTGCCCAAACGAGTTGCATTTCGACCCCTCACTCTTCCCAACAGGACTCGAAAATAAGCGTAACAGTTTGAGACTATCAGAATGCGTAGACAATGAGTTGCTGCTTTCAAAGACTAGAGCATGAGTGTCGCTGAGACTGACCCCCTAAGTACCGTCCTGTCGTGCCCAGTAGCCCGCTTCGGACTATTGACTGCCGCTGGGAATTTTTAGTTCCTTTCCGGTTGCTTAGGTACCTGCTCACTCTCGCTGCCCTTTCAGAGCCCAGAGAGTGTTTTCAGATAATTGTAAGATCCAAGACCCTCAGGGTCTTGCCACAAGATCTCGATCGGAAAGCTCTGCCGAATCGTTTTGCCGATAAGCCCTCTGGATTTTGGGGGCTGCGTTGTAGGTATGTAGGTATAGCACTCAGCACTCACTCTTCAAAAACTAATGTTAATGGATGGTTCAATCAAATTCCCTGATCACAAACTCACCCTCGCTATCTATAGAGAAGCTGGTTGTTTTATCCCATGCCTCGGTGGCCGTAGAAGGGCAGGTATACGCGTTTACTCATAACAATGTGAGAATTGTGGACTTTTGCAGGGAAAAATTGCGTAGCTGGGAAATTGCGTAGCTGGGCCGCAGTTACTTAAATTATAAATCTAGTTATAGGTAGGCTGCATATCCCATTTGTTAAAAAAAAAAAGGAAATTCATTTCTCGCATGCATATCCAATTGGAGAACCGGCTGCATACATATCCTAATCCTGGCACAACACATCGAGCTAGGCAAACCTCATGGGTTTCTCGCCTTCCAAGAGTTACGTATACGCTACCGGAAAGTCTATGAAAAGATGGAAAAGTGGTGTCCCGCTCATTGGAGCAGACTATCGACGGCCTGCCATCTCAGCGCTTCTGTATCTGAGTGATCGAGTGGGGCTAGCCCTGTTCAGAATACAATTGACGCTGACTTCGGGTGATGCAGGAAACTGTGGTTCTCGAGAAACATGATGTTGCGGGATTTGGCAAAATTAAATGGCGTTCACCATTTGGCTATGCAAGCAGTCTGTAGAAGGTCCACATCACTCCATAGTACTCTGGTTTCAACTTAAGGCCACATAGGATTTGGCTCTTTCTTATAATCAGTACCCTCATCTAGTTTACGGTCATGGAGAGGCCTCAATGCCCCCTTGTGGATTACTGTGCCCTCGAAACACACACAGTGAAACCAGCTACCAGGACCGAATATCGCTGTACTACATACATCTATGTCTCCCCAACTTAAAGGTAAGTATATGTGACCTAACAATTATTACTCCCACCTCTGTTAAAATTATATATAAATTGGAAGCCAGTGTCCGCGCAATTCATGGGATTAGGTCATCAATAGCAAACTCCCTCAAACCCTGACGTCAAGAGTGTGATGAGACTAACTCAAAATTTCCTTGAATCCTCTGCTTTTGCTGCTCCTCAAACCGCGTGGACAAAGGTAAGAAGCCTCCTATTGCTGCTTCTGTATGCATCGGCCAGAGATCCCGTCTTCGCCAGCATCTGCGTGCAGACACATGCTTAGAATCAACTGGTAGAAGCATGTGGATCGAGGAGATTGGTGTGCGATATGGAAGATGCGCGAAGAGAAGTCACTTTGTGGAGCACTTGTTTCCCTGCTCTCCACCGAGCTTTGGTTTCCCAAGTCGGGACCAACTATGCTGCTTAACCCCCCATGGCCAACTCAAACCCTGTGCCCGTTAAAGCTCACCTCAACTAGAATTTCCGTTGATATGAAATGTGTGCGGAGATATTGGATATTGATTGCCGGACAACAGAGTATGTGTTGATTGACGTCATTTCCCATCACAATAATAAGTACTTGGAATTCAATCTTATTAGATATGCCATACGTTTATATAGATATATCGTAGTGTTGGTTACGGAGCTCACGTGGTGGAAGATGCCACACATGAATTGGCGAACCAGATTCTGGGATCCGAAGATACCAGCTCGTGTCCAGGTCGTAGCGCTAGCACGGCGCAGGGCCAGTGCTTCACTTCGACCACGAGGCCTGCAACTAGTGGTTCCTACCTGTTTTGTGAATTTATGTCTCTCGTTCACTCTTTTGATTTCAGTGGACATTTGTCCTCCTAGACATGAGTGTGTGTGATTAGATCTCAAATTCAATGATTCACCCATAAGGTTTCACCCGTGCCTCTCTACCAGGAGGGAAGTCTGGAAAGATTGGGGCAGCTATCGCAGAAGCTCTTCCAAATGCGCAGGAGGCCATTAATGAAAGGTCCTTTGGAAATTAGCCACTACTTAGCATGCCTCAGAGGGTGCAGGAAGTATTGGGGTGGAATATCCAGTTCCTTTTTTTATTTTGGGGGTTAAAATAAGAGCACATACCCTATGGGCGTGTCTTGAAATCTAAGGAGGATATGGACTTTTGTTGACTTACTGCTTGCGGCATACGGTGGGCGGTGGCTTTTGGTACCAGCACGGAATCGAATCTCAGGCTACTTAATGCTGAAATATCAAAATTTCAGCTATTACTTGGGGCATTTGCTGGTGCTTAAGGTGTTCCACTTCTCGTTCTCACCTTTATTTGCTTTATAAAACTAGTTAATTCTGCCTCACAAGTTATTTGGATCATCCAACTATATAACTAGCTTTTGGATTGTAAGATTTATTTCCTATGCGTCCCGGTCAGGCTAATGATGAAATCTGGAGATTTCGTATATTTTTTATACTGCCCGTTTCGACCTATGGATCTATCTACAGGAATCCCTCTGGCTAATATATTAATATACCCAATCATGTACATTCACATGCATGTATCTGGTGAAGATTCAATAGCTGGTAGAATAATGTTCGCACAATGCGGGTCGAGTAACAAGCGGAAGATATCCTCCATGGATTACTCATCTGAGGGTGCCAGACCCATTTAGTGGAGGCCAAGATACTGTGAGCAAAACGGACTTGGACACATCTTTATCGGGTGTAGACATTCCGTTGTTGATTGTTGTATGTTGGACGAAGGCTTATCAGTAATACACATAGCTCTACCCCAGTGGCTTCGACTAAAGTTCTTTTTGTTTTCAAAGCCCATATCTTCATGGAGAAACAGTGTGGGTATTTTCTATTCACATCCTTCTATCCTTCTATAGTCTTAATTAGTAAAAATATTTACAATTTAGTCAATGTATTCTAGAATACTGCCGGGAAATGGTAAATTTGAACCTTATTATTGGAGTCAGGCCCCACACTATTATCGGTTGGCCATAGTTGTAACTAATCTGAGGGAGTTATATGTGATTGTTCCTTAGGTCAAATGGCTCAGGAACAATTACCAAATTCGAAATCTAAAAAGGAGCTCCTCTCTATGGAATTATTCATTTAGAGTTATGCAACCAGGCTATAGTTTATAGTGTATTATGGAGACCAGTACTTTGTGGTAGCATACCACATGGTCGGCATGGTAGCTGCATAACCTGATCTTGGAAAAAAGCATGGACATAGCTAGTTTCAAATATGACACAAATTCTGTTAAATACACACATCAGCAGCCATCACACTAGCACGTCATAATTAGAAATTAGTTTCTATGGTATATTATATGGGCATTGCTCCCCCCCTCAGCTAAGATAGTTAGCAAATTGATATCCACTTGCTATGTAGGTAACACCTGGAAGGCAAAACGGTATCAATGCAAAATCTGGTGTCAGGGTATGGCCTGTAAAATTACGAGGCCTGTGATGCAGCTGTTGGAGTATATTCGCTAGCTAAAAGAGCATGATACTGTTCTCTTGCTTATTGAGATACCAATCTACTCAGGGTCCTAGCTGCCTTATGTACTCAATTCTCACCACTTTCATATGTCATGGTCGGACGTAGACGTTCAGATGTCAGTGGAGTATCGTTGGAAATCCGTGCTTGCCGGTTCGACTAAGAGTATTTAATGACAGTAGGAAGAAGAAGGTGACCTAAACTTAAGAATCAGGGTACTGAAAGAACAGGTTACCGTACTCTCAGATCTACACCCTCTCATATGTAATGTAGGTAAGGGGTGCAATCATTTTCTCCTTCCTATTTTGAAATGTACAGGGCTTGGCGCTAAGACACACTGAACTTTTGGTTGTACAGTAGAGTACACACGTGTGCCTTTTGTTATCCACTCAAATCCTTGATATGTGGTTCATAGGTGACATTACTTAAACTCATATCTCTTACCTCTTACTGTAGCTCTTCACACACGAAAACACATCGACTCATAATGTACTACTCGTACACCTAATTATAACGTCTCGCACTTTATTATGCCCAATCCTAGATTCTCTGAGCTGTGAATGTGATTACCTATCGTTTTTATCCTGGCAGGCATATGCATGCGTCCGCATGCAGATGTCATGCTTAGCTTCTGTAGATGCACGTGCACCCAACAAATTTGGGCCATGGGTGAAATGTCAGCTACCACTCCATACAGCCATGGCGTCAGATCGATCACACATACAAAAACGTAGGGACATGAACATCACGTGTTTAGTCAGTGTGGCAGGGCACGTTCGAATACCAATTAGAACGACCTTGCAATATCCAATATTAATGCCTAAGTAGGACGGAGTCACCTGACCTGCCAATCTTTGGGTGACACATAAAGTGAGAATAGAGACCCCGTGTCTTTGTATCGGACAGGGTCTTCATGTCTCGTGGATTGATCAACTTCGATATCGCCATCCCTAGGTATTTTGATATGAGATTTGAGACAAATGGGCACATCTAATTAGGTCTCTCGAACCTGGTGAACATACGTTCCAGCACTATGAGTATAAAAAGGATAACTTCCTCTGATGCTTGCGGATTCGAAGGCGTCACCAGATATCCCCCTTCTCCTAGATCTTCAAAATTATCTACAAAATGAATGGCAGCACTGCATTTGTTATCCTTCTGGCTGCACTCTCTGCTGGAGTTGTCAATGCAAATACCCCATTATCGGATGCTTTTGTCAATGAAGACTTAACCAATAACGAAGGTTTCGAGATCGCGTTTGCTAGCAGACCGTTTGACACCCCCTATACTCCACGTCCTCGGAGACCTTACCCGACTCTGATAGTTACCAAACATACCACTAACTCCCCTTTGGCTCTAGTCTTTGGCACTTCGGTCAATCTAGCAACAACAAACCTTGCTATCCTGCTCCTTGTTTCAATGCCGCCGGCCAGCAATATGGACTAAACCCAACCCCGTGGCCCAATGCTGGCCAAGGATGTCCTGATCCAGGTCCAATCGGCGATGGCAATTTTTTCCCAACTTACTATACTGTCACAAGGTGTAATGATTCGGAATTAAGGGTTGCGTATAATTTATATTTCCAGAAGGATGGATGGAGTGATGTATTGGTTGCGAAAGGACACATGCATGACTGGGAAAGAGTAACTACCACCAACCGCGTGATTTGAGAGGAGGATGCTTATTTATGGTTGTAGATTATTGTCATCTGGCGCCGCGATTCCGATAACATGTGGCGCCGCAAAGAACTCCTCAAGTCCTTCCACTCTGGATACATGCATGATGACTGGGCAACAATCCAAAATACCATCAACTACAACAACCTAGAGGAACAAGCTGGGAAAGACAAAGATGGTGCCAAAATCTACGTCGGCTGGGGCAAACATGCAATGTTCTCCACCCGGAACACCGGCTGGAATGATCCTTTCAGCCAGGGATGCTCTAGAGAGTTTAGAAGTAGGGATTGGAGGTACTTGCCGACTGGGAGAGGGGATTTGGTGTTTGCAGGGGCCAACAATGATTTGGGGAGGAAGATCCAGAGCGTGAATTGGGGTAGTGCGACGAGTAATCCTACCGTGGTGGAACAGGGAGTCTGTGGTGCTAAGGAGGGTGGGTATACAGCATGCAGTTTAGCAGATGGTGGACCAGAGGAAGGCGAGGAGAGAGGAGCGGCCGCAGGGAGGAAAGTTAGTCTTGCCGGAGGAAAAGTGGAGGCACAGGAGATTGTGGCGGTAGGTAGGGTAATGTCACTGTAGATTAGAGCCATCGATGTTGTTACAATGAATTCAATACCCAATGGACATAGTATTCATGGTCCGCTGCTAGTTTCTTCGCTACATTTCTTCTATTTTAACGTTCTACTATTTGTTCTGCATTCTCAAAGTTGACCAGCATGTATACAGCAATGCCAGCTGGGATTAACGTTGTCAGTGTCGCGAACGTTTGACGGAAGTTAACGATACAACACTAGGCTTACCACATGCAATAATATCATATGCATATATATGGGCGATCAGGTGGCTGGTGTTGGCACATACTGGGAATGCCATGGGCACGGAAATGTTATCAGTGACTGTTAACCAGAAATACATCAGTTACCCTGTAGTCTGTAATATATCAAGGATGCACCGAATATATTAGATCCGAAACCAGGTATGAACTACAGCCGATCAAAAAATTTCGCCCAGAGGCCCCTGTTGGAACATAGTGTAGCCAGTAGCCAGTGGAGAAAGGTGGGCTCAGCAAAAGAAGTAAATAGATTGAGATTTGAGTGATAGTTTATATTGAGGACATTCCCCTAGCTAGATATCGGAAAATTATCGATTATGCCACTCGTATAGTTTGACACCTTTACGCGAATATAGATATTCCCGAGGCTAATAGGGTGTACAGATGTATATCTCTAGTGCAGATTCTGGTTCCACGGACGTCATTTATCACGATAATGTAGGAAACTCGCTTATTCGCTTATTCCGATATGGACAGTCAGAATTGTGAATGGATACCAGAGTGACAGAAGTGGCCCGATCACTCCTTTAGAGTTTTTTTTCCCCTTTGACCATACTCTTGAGAGTTCTAGCGATACTAAGAGCAGAGCAACTACTCGAATATATCCATTCCTAACCTCGTACATTCTACAGATAAGAACCAACCTACGCTTCTCATGTGCGAATATAGGTTTTTTTTAACAATTTAAGATATTAAGAAGTCTTGCACCAATATAATACATATAAAAAGAAGCTCCGTTCCATATGGCATCTATGGCAGAATGTCTTATTAATCTTAAATCAGTTTGCATTGTCAGCTCATGAGCCTTGGCACTAGCCAGGCCATCCACCAAACATGATACGCATTGGCTTTTGCCCATTTTGCATGCCTTGGATTCCAATTTAACACAGAACGAAAGATGAGTTTTTCTAGGGCTATCCTTCCTTTGCAATACAATCAACCCCCTTCAACTTAGATCTTCTCTAATTGAATCAATAGGATCTGAGCCACAACGTATATATGTTCTGGTCCGTTGCGGAATTCGATCCATTCCGGAATGGACCGGCCTATACCGGAATGGACTGGATTCCACAACGGACCAGTCCATTACGGAATGGAAGCCTTTACTTAGTGAAAATTTACTTTAATGCAACATACTTCTCAACGCAACATACTCCTCAACGCAACATACTCCTCAACGCAACATACTCCTCAACGCAACATACTCCTCAACGCAACATACTCCTTAACGCAACATACTCTGCACACCGCAATATTACCAGCATACTGCGACATTTCCGCTCTTACTACAATGTCAGTGGTAGAAGATAATAGTGATATTGATCTGGATCAATTCACCCCCTAGGTTCCGCTCCATCTCGCAGTGCAATTGAAGCATTCGTCATAGTAATGATGAGCAAGAGAGTGATAAGGAAGATAATCAAGATAAACCTCAATCTACTCTAATTCAACTTCCTAGTACCAATATTATACTAGCAAAAGTTCGCAAACGTACTACAACTTGCAAGCAAATGACAAATCGATATCTTCAACAGTACAAAATAGATACCTTTACAATGAGTGATCTTGTTAGCTTACATATTCCTAATATTGATCGAGCTTCAACCGACCATTGCCAAATTTTTGGTAGAGTTGTCTACAAGCCTTATTCTAACCGACATCAACCATATTATGAGTATGGGTTATTGGATTAATACTATCCTACTAGAGAATTGGAGCGGCTTCCTTCTAGTATTAGACCAAATTACCTTGAGTCTATCCCATCAACCTGGCAAATGCAAAAGCCAAAGTCTCTTCATGAAGTTGCACACCTTGGGTCTACTAGATCTGTAGTTTGCTGCAAATGCAAGGGCCAATGTGCAGACCGTCACTGCCAATGCAAAAAGGAAGGGCATTTATGTACTGCTCATTGTCATACTGGCTTAAGGCATAATTCATGTTCTAATTCGGCCTAAGTATTGAGCAATGGATTAATTGAACAAGTGGAAGTTTAAGCATATGGAGGTATAATTGAATAGATGGAGGTTTGGGGCAAGTGAAAGTATAATTGAATAGGGGGAGGTTTGGATATGCGGAGCTTTAGAGCAAGTGGAGGTTTGGGGCAAGCGGAGGTTTGGGGCAAGCAGAGATTTGGGGCAAGCGGAGGTTTGGGGCAGGTAAAATTCAATAAGGGGAGGCTTAGATATACGGAGTTTTGGAGCAAGCGGAGGTATGATTGAATAGGTGGAGGTTTGGGGCAAGGCGAAGGTATAATTCAATAGGTGGAGGTTTGGACATGCGGAGCTTTAAGCTTTGATTATGTATAAAATAACAGACTCAGTTTCCACTCAATTTGCCTTTGTACATTGCCTAGTAGAGTGCACATATATGCCATTCCGGAACGGCCCTGCAATTCCGCAACGGACCAGTCCATTCCGGTATGGGCGTCCGTTCCGGAATGGACCGAATTCCGCAACGGACCAGAACATATACATGTACATGCTTTTGCTGCTCCCTTGGGTGCTAGATATGTACATACTCTAGTTCACTAGATGGACGTTCTGGACCTCGTCTTAAAGGTATCCAATAAGATACTTAGAGACCTGATTGAAGTGACTCTATTTTATATATATAGGTAGGTCGCAGTTGCGCAGTATGCACGGAACTCGACATCTATGTAAGCCCAATGCATGTCTCTGTCACCTATAGTTAATCGACCTTCATTCCATTCTTAAAATGTACCCTCTTTGAAACCACGAGTCAGCTAGCTATGATTTTGAAATCATTTCAGATTCAACAAGAACCCATCATAGACCAGCTGTACTTCTGTTTCGAAATGAGACTGAGGCCGGACAGGGTGCTTATCAGAATACGTTACTACAAATCTAGCCATCGACTCCAACTTTACAATGCGTGTACATACATGAGAACCATATGTCTCTGCCGCTAAATAAAATTAGGAATCTAGATCTCTACCTAGTATACACTTAATTATTCCTCGTCGTTCATACCTCCTTCTGTGGAATGCCTTCTAGCAAGAACCACTCGTGGCATTATTCAGTACATCCCCGTTCCAGTTTACTGAGTGTACATTCCACGTCTACATTTCGGTATAATTCTCTATAGCTAGCTACTAGGTTCAGGTATAAATCATATCACATTCACATATCACAACAGGAATATGATTGAATGAAAATCTCATGGTATATATTTCAAACTCCCAAAAGAACCGATTCCCTAAATCTCCACGCAGCTACTATTCCAAAACAATCCAAAACATCACCACCAACCTGAATATACAAAACGAAACCCAAGCGCAAGATCAGAATTCCCGACAAGACTCAATCACTCCTGTCTTTGTCGCTTCCGGCTCGGCTCCTCCGCTAAAGCCGGCCAATCATCCACTACATCCAACTACTCCATTAGCAAACGATGCGCAGTTCAGGAATTGATACTTACCAATAACTCCGTCACGGTCTTTTGCATTTCCAGCAGCTTGCGTATATTCTTCGACGCCTTCTCTGCCCTGCTATTACAAGTATCTGGCTGCGGATCCCATGCATGTGGAGTGGAAGTCGATCCACATTGTTGGTAAGATGGTGATGTATCGAATGTGCGCTTTAGATGCTGCGAGGCTTTGACAGTGGCGGTTAAGGCGGTGGAAATAACTGTCATGGGATGTACCTCCGGCACCGGATCATCCCGGGGAATGGGCGTATGTGTACGTGTGGATGCATGCACGGCAGGCACGGGAGAAACATACACTTGGGGAGTCTGAACCCCTAAACCTTGGGGAGAAGCGACCTGATTCTGAAGTGGAGGACTTGACTGAGATGATGCCAGGGCCGTAGGAGCCGTAGACCGTGAATACAGTGATTGCGTGGGAGGGTATCTATGGAGACAGCATCCCTCGCAGTCATCTCGGAGAGCATCGAATTGCGAGAAAGAGGGTACTCTCGCGCCGGGGGTATGGTTGGTGCGCCGTAGCTCACCTTGTACATTGTAGAAAGCAGATGGCGATGAATTGATTTTGTTGGGAAACAAGTGACTCGGGGTTGCACTGGAAGGACCCGATTCCACGTGCGCTTCCTTCGCATCTATAGTCGCGTGTCCGACTACTCCATGCTCCTCGAGATTATCGGTTGCCAGTATCTGTAGCGGAGCAATATTAGGCACCTCGCATGTCCCGTCGAAATCAAAAGCTGCAAGTAGCTCTGCCGTATCGTCGCCTACGAATTCGGGAAAATCTCCGTAGTCGAAGCCGGATAAATCCACCTCTGCAAATCCGTCCCTGGGAGGAGTAGATAATAATGAATAGACCTCGATGCAAGGTTTCGTAGCATTATTGATATCGATACAATCTATAAGATGAACTTGCTCTGGGGTCCTGGTAATCTCTATTGGGGTGGATTTTATGCTGGTTGATAACCGTGGAGAGATGGAGATGGGAGGTTTGCTATCTTTGTTGAACTCGTTACACGGACCTACTAACTTACTAAAACCAGTGGGCGGAGCCTGAGGCGGAACAGGCACCTTATACGGCGGGGGAGGCACCGCTGAATCTGGGTTCTCGAGGAAGGACTTTTTACCGCACTGTTGGGCTAGGTCAGCCTCAACCTCTTTCGCTCCAGGAGTAATTGTGACAATGTGGTGATTATTTTCGGTCGTACAGTTCGGATCCGCATTCACAGTGTTATTCGTAACGGTCACCATCGGCTTCCTAAATTTCTATTGCCACCAGAAGACAAGACAAGATTAGTAGGACCCAGCAGGTCGGGGTAGGTCAGAATAAAATTCCACTCATAGCCAGCTTTGCCTCTCGGCAGGTAGGTAGCTAATCATGAGGCTTTATTCCTCACATCCTCCCTATCGGGGGTCCAGGAGCGTGGGCAAAATTGGCACAACAGGCTCTTGATGTTGGTTAGGGAGAACTTCTCATCGCTGAGACTCATGCCCAAGCGTCAAGGCGGTCGGTGTGCTCAATGGGGGAGGAATTAGGGGGAAGAGGACACACAGCTAGCTCCTGCAACGCTTTTATTCTATCCTCTGGGTAAGAATCATCCCCGGCGTAGTCCAATAGGAGGGATCTCCAAAGTTCGGTGCCGAGCCCGTGACGCGATTTTTTGTCTTTTGGAAAAAAAGAGAGGGTATCGAGGTGGTTGAGGAAGCGACCGAAATTCCATTGCTTGCTGTTGGAGAAGTAGAGCAGCGCAGCCTCCCGGAGGTGTTGATCCATGGATGGAAATCAAGTGAAGGGGTAAAGTTGTAGCTGCAAAATTGTACGGAAGGTAAGTAGGGTTGAAAGGGAGGGGGATGCGTACATAAGTACTTATAAGTGGTTAGCGGGCGGTGCGATGGGGAGTTTTTGCAACTGACCCACGCGTAAGTTTACATGATCGGAGTTCATGCACAGGTTCGAAACTGACACACCTTGGCGCTTGGCAATCACTCTCATTGGCCAACTTCGTGGTTGTCACTATGCCCGCTTGGCACAAGCCTCTCGTAGAGATATGTTGAAGTAACAAGGTTATGAGTAGCAACGCTAGCAACGGTGGATAGATGAATGGCCAACGAAGGTCCACTTCACCTGAGATATGTACGTAGGATATGTGTGCGAGTGTACGTGAGTATCACGTATATACGAGTAATATATGCAGATATATATACGTGAGAATGTATATGAATGTATATGTGTATGTAGGTAGGTATATCTCTATATACTCATCTACCCCTAGAAGGGTATTTCCCCAACACTATATATATATAAATAGGGATAATATCTTCATAACGTAAAACTACATATAAAGCAGGTATATGTTATAGTTATGTCTTTATAATATCTTTATAACATCTTCATAATGTAAGACTTTATGTAAAGTAGATATATACTGTAGTTATGTATATAGCATCACTATAAGCAGATATATATAACATATATGCTTTTCAATACCCCTCCTCAGCAGATACTGCTACTAATAAGACAAACATGATCAGTCTTATTAAAAACCCAAAAATCCTATAGGAAAAAGAAGGTAAAAAGAGTGCTGATCAGTTTGAATAAAAGATTTTATCCCTCAAGTTAAGAAACTGAGGACAACAAAGTAGCTTCATACCAATATCCACTAAGTTATCAGCGCTTAGTATATGAAAAAGATTGATTTTGCCTATTTCCATAAAATTCCGCATATGGTAGTAGGCAACATCAATATGTTTACTCTTATCACTAATATGCAAGTTATTTGTTAAATTAATTAACTCATTATTATCAATGTTTAGAGTACATAGAATATCAATATAGAGTTTAGTCAGTATATTCTATAACCATATTTACTGTTTTGCAGTAGTAGAAAGGACAATATATTCAGCCTCCATGGTAGAGGTTGAAATATATTATTGCTTTACTAACTACCAACAGATTAAGTTACCTACTATCTAGAACAGATTGCTTGTTGTTGATTTCTAATCATTTTATCTCCTGCAAAGTCTGAATCAGAGAAGCCCGATAAGTTAACCAAAGTAGTATTAGGGTTCACTGAATTATTGTTCGGTTTTCTATAGATAAGCTTAAGGTCTCTTATTCCCTTAAGGTAATGGAGAGTTTTCTTAAGTATACCCATATAGTTTATTATAGACTTTGATGAAAATTATAAAAGTACAGAAATAGTGAAAGCAAGATCAGGTCTAGTACTAATTATAAGATATATAAGAGATCTAATAATTTGCCTAAAGCAGGATATATCTGCAAGATCATCTTACTCTTAGACCTTTAACAAATATTTGTTAGGTTCCAAGGGAAGAGAAACTAGGTTGCAGATGTGCATGCCGAATTTGAGAAGTAATTGGTTAATGTATGATTATTGCGAGAGGGTAATATAGTCTATATACTAGTTAATCTAGATACTTAATAGCTAGCTTAAAGGACCAGATTCACTTAGATTAAACTCATTCTTAAGAGCTTTTTTAGCTTATTTCTTTTATAGCTATTAGACTCTATAAGAGTGATATCATCTATATATATAGCGATAATCACTTGTAACTTTATATGTATTAAAACACATAGATCGAAGTTGGTAGTCACATAGCCTAATAGTATAAAAAATCTAGTTAATCTCTACTACTATTGCCTAGATGACTGTTTAAGGCTATAAATAGCTCAGTGAAGGTATATATATTAGCCTGGTTACTCATACCCTGATGGAAGCTTCATATAAACCTCTTCATTTAGAGATCCATATAGGAAAGCTCTTTTAATATCCAACTGATTAGGTTGAGACTAGCTTAGAGATATTGAGAGTACTATTATCAACCTTAATAAATCATACCTAATAACTGGAGAAAAGATTTCATCAAAATCTACTTCAGGTTGCTGAGAAAACCCTTGAGCTACTAGCCTTGCTTTATACCGAGAAATATTACCAGATAAGTCTTTCTTTATCTTGTAGACTTATTTGTAGTCAACAATATTATGCCTGAGTAAAGGTAGAGGTATTACTATCTAAACAGACTGATCTGCCAGAACCTAAAGCTCGTTCTGTATAGCTTTATACTATCTAGAAGAGTCAGTACATTCAGTTGCCTGCTTGAATATTTTAGGCTTAGTGTCACACCTGCGTTGCTTTAGGTTTCCATTATCTTCGGGAAGCCTATCTATAGCGTGTCTTTGGGAAGCTTATCCCTAGCGGTCGGTCTTGGCCATTAGTGGCCTTTGGTATATATATCTCCTTTGTTCGCGCTCTCCTCTTTGCTCTCTATCCAACGTCTTGTATATACCTATACAGTTCTTGGCTCTCCTTCTTGCCCTTGCCTTGCCGTGTCTCTCACCCAGGAAACTGGGCAGCCCCTGCTGCCCCCTCCGCCCAGTCTTCCCCACCCTCACATAGCTTACCCTACGTGAGTGTTGCCTGTGCCATTGCCCCTTGCCCCGTCCGGTGTATCCCTTGGTCGCCTCGCCCCCTCCTGCCTCGTTACACTACGTTGGATCATTCTGACCAACCGATACGCCGCCATGTCTGAGACCACCACCACCCAACAAGAAACCCCCCCGCTAAGCGCCAGATTTGAGACCTGGCGAGCCATGCCAATCCCCTCCGACCCGATAGCACTTATAGCCTACCGCCGAGAAATTGTTGACATCTTCACGGCTACTCATGCCGTGGGGGCACAATTGGGCGCAGACCTCCAGAGCGCACAGCGCCGACTGGGGTCTGCCGACGACGAGATTACTGCCCTCCGCGAAGACCTCGAAGTAACAATCACTGCGCTCACCCATGAGCGAACGACTGTGCAGAGCCTCAACCGTGCTCTGGCAGCCCTCGCCCCAACAACAGCCCCAACACCAGCTCCCACGGCAGTGACCGCCCCAGCACCTAAGACCGAAGTCTCCCT